>JAOWBW010000151.1:1291356-1497152 GCA_026119855.1 Campanula takesimana | reverse complement strand
ATGTGGACCATTAAGTAGCAATGCTAGGGGAGGATTTCAATACTTCATAACCTTTACTGATGATTATAGTAGATTTGGGTATGTTTACCTAATGAAACATAAAAGTGAAGCATTTGAGATATTTAGAATATTTCAAAATGAAGTAGAAAAACAACTTGCAAAAGTATAAAGGCACTTCGATCAGATCGAGGTGGTGAATACTTAAGTCAAGAATTTGATGATCATCTAAAGAATTGTGGAATAGTTTCACAATTGACTCCGCCCGGAACACCACAATGGAATGGTGTGTCTGAGAGGAGAAATCGGACTTTGTTAGACATGGTTCGATCAATGATGAGTCAAGTTGATCTTCCAATATCCTTTTGGGGTTACGCCCTAGAAACCGCTGCTTTCACATTAAATCAAGTTCCAACTAAATCGGTTCCAAAGACTCCATATGAGATGTGAAGTGGAAAGAAACCCGTGTATCTTTCATGAGGATTTGGGGTTGCGAAGTTTATGTCAAGAGACTTATCTCTGAAAAACTAGCACACAAATCTGATAATGTATTTTCGTGGGATATCCTAAGGAAACTAAAGGATATTACTTTTACAACCAAAGGACAACAAGTGTTTGTTGCCCGAACTGGTGTCTTTCTAGAGGAACAGTTTCTCTCCAAAGAAATCAGTGGGAGTAAAATAAACCTTGAAGAAATTCAAGACCCAGAAAATAACATTGACCAATAGTGGACAAGAACAAGGACCACAAGGAGTTGTGGAACCTGTTCAAAGTACACAAGCAACTCGCAGATCTAGTAGGTTACGATCCGAGCCCGAGAGATATGGATTTCTCGTAACGGATAGTAATGAGGTAGAAATCATTGAGAATGATGAACCGTCAACCTACCAGAGGCGATGTCTTCTCCTGATTCGGACAAGTGGCTTGGAGCCATGGAATCCGAATTGCAAATCCATGCAAGACAATCAAGTTTGGAATTTGATTGATGCGCCCGAAGGTGTAAAAACCATAGGATACAAATGGGTCTTCAAGAAGAAGACAGACATGGATGGGAAGGTGCATACTTACAAAGCTAGGCTTGTAGCGAAGGTTATAGGCAAGTTCATGGTATTGACTATGATGAGACCTTTTCAACCCGTAGCAATGATCAAGTCTATAAGAATTTTGCTTGCCTTGCCGCAATATCATGACTATGACATATGGCAGATGGACGTCAAAACCGCTTTCCTGAATGGAAAAACTCCAAGAGGATGTGTATATTAACACAACAGAAGGTTTTGAACAAAATTCTAAGGTATGCAAATTGCAGAGATCCATCTATGGATTGAAGCAAGCTTCTAGGAGTTGGAATCTCCGTTTGATGAATCGGTCAAGAGTTTTGGTTTCAATCAAGAACGAAGATGAGCCTTGTGTATACAAGAAGATTAGTGGGAGCATAGTGCTATTCCTTGTTTTATATGTGGATGACATATTGCTCATTGGAAACGACATTCCTATACTTCAGTCTGTAAAGAATTGGTTAGGAAAGTGCTTCGCAATGAAGATATGGGTGAAGCCGCATATATTCTTGGCATTAAGATCTATAGAGATAGATCAAGGAGGCTACTTGGTTTAAGCCAAAGTACATACATTGACAAGGTCATTAGAAGATTCCGTATGGAAAATTCTAAGAGAGGAACCTTGCCCGTGTTACATGGAATTTCTCTAAGCAAGACTCAATGTCCTAAGACAAAAGATGAGCGTGAGAAAATGAATGATGTCCATATGCTTCGGCAATTGGGTCCATCATGTATGCCATGATTTTGTACTAGGCCGGATGTATCTTATGCTTTGAGCATGACAAGTAGATACCAATCCGACCCTGGCGAAAATCACTGGATAGCTGTAAAAGCGATTCTTAAGTACTTGAGAAGGACTAAAGACTCGTTTTTGGTCTATGGAGGAATGGAAGATGATCTCGTTGTAAATGCTTACACGGATGCAAGCTTCCAAACTGACAAAGATGATAGCCGATCGCAATCGGGTTTTGTGTTTATGTTAAATGGTGGAGCTGTAAGCTAAAGAGTTCCAAGCAAAGTACAACCGCTAATTCTACAACAGAAGCTGAGTATATTGCTGCATCGGATGCTGCAAAGGAAGCTGTTTGGATTAAGAAGTTCATAACTGAACTTGAAGTTGTTCCTAGTATTGCTAATCCAATAGACCTTTATTGCGACAATAATGGTGCTATTGCTCAAGCAAAGGAACCAAGAGCACATCAGAAATCCAAACACATACTTAGGCGTTTTCATATCATTCGAGAGATCGTTGATAGGGGAGACGTAAATATATGCAGAGTACCTACTGATGACAATGTTGCGGACCCGCTAACAAAGGGACTTCCACAAGCTAAACATGATGGTCATGTTAGGTCCATGGGTATTAGATACATGGGAGATTGGCCTAGGGCAAGTAGGAGATTGTTGGTAGTGGTGCCCTAGGACACGTTTAATAAACGTTGTAATTGTTATCATTTATTTCATATCAATAAAGAGATGTTTTGATTATTATTGTTGTTCATGTTTACTTATAATAATCTCCGTCCCTAGTACTTGTTAAGCACTAGTATAAAGGCTAAATGATCATGGGATGATCATTTAGATTTATGGGTACTTGTTTGGAACAAGGTACTGGACATGACCCGCTTTATGAGATTTATGTCATGGTCTATGTCAAACATATATCTCATATTAGTTATGTCATTTGAATCCTTAGACATGAAGTTATTATAGTCTTCCACTTGATGAACATTATGTTTGACATATTCAAACGCTACCTTTAACCGGGAAGTTATAAGGGTATGATTGGCAATATCGGATTCACGTAGGGAAGAATAATAAGCTAAATGGATTTGTCCCTCCTCGGAGAGATGTCAAGCTTGGGCCTCTCGTAGGAATGATGTTGATGTTCGGCCGGACTCAAATGGATTGATTGGATCAATAGCAATTTGAATTATCAACATATTCGAAATCGAGAAAGTATTGAACAAAACAAGTTGACTGTTTGACCATGACTTGTGTTCAATGACATCGTGGACAAAGGGATTGTGACATATTCTAAAGGAATGCGAACTTGTATCTAGTTATACTATTTGGGTAGGTATGACGGTTTGCTAGAACCTAATCATATCTTATGGTTTCATGTTTGAATCCATTGCCAACTTAGTATAATCCTAGAGGGTCACACACAATAGAACGAATCTTTAAAAGGACTAAATTGGAATTTTGGAAATTCTGGACATTCTGAAGAGTGGGCGACCGCACAGTATTGACTGGGCGGCCGCACACTTAGGACAGTTTTGTACCAGTTTTGCTTCAGATAGTTGTGCGACCGTACAGATGATTTTGGGCGGCCGCACAGTGCTGTCGGGTGGCAGATTCCTAATTTGATTTGGAAACGAATTTTGGAAGGATTTTGACACAAGTTTCCTATTTGGAATAGGTCATACTTGTGTATAAAAGACCAAATTCGGCCAGCACTCAAGGCTAATGATTTTGTGAGTCTCAAGAGTTTGAGAGAGGGTTTATTTTGTTCCTAGACATTCTTGGTTGAGAACAAAATAATACACAAAATAAATTCCATATAGTTCTTTTGATTGTGAAAGTGTTTCACATTTGGTCTAGCAACCAAGATCAAAGAAGCTCCTTTGATATTCGTTCGAAGTGTGGATACCGCTAGAGGGTGAAAATCAATCATCTTCAAAGTTCGTGTTCAAGCTTTGTGATCGTGATCAAGTCTTCAAACCTCCACCCAAAGACCAAGAGAATATCATAGCATCAAGGGTTAGTTTATTCCTTTATACTTATGTTGTATTTGATTTTAATCATATGAACGGATCCATGGCTTTGGGTTTCAAAATTTTAAAATGCTAAATTCCGTTGCGCATGTTTGATCGAAACCCAACATCCTACTTATGAGGATTTCAAAGCTTTGGTGGCGGCGTGGACACGGAGGTCATAGCTCTTCCATCTGTTGATGACACCATGTGTGTTGAGAGGTTGGTTTCTCTTCTTGGTATTTCTTTGGAAGAGGCCAATGCATGGTCCTTGATCACACTTTTATTGATATTTTGGATGTCCCTGAGAAGTTCATGGATCGCACGGATGAGGCTTCTTGGGATGCCTTTGGTTTATGCGTCCTTACTTTTTTCTACATGGTCAGTTCCAAGGGCACCTGCCATCGGTTTTTATTGAGTGTCCTCGAGGAGTGCCGTGCGGGGAAGGATATAGTCCCCTTGATCTTGGGCGAGACCCTTCACGGTATGGACCGCTTGGCTTTGGGGGATGGTTTCATGCGCAGCGGTAGCCCTGCCTTGCTTACTTTATGGTTGAGGGAGAGGTTGATGGCCATTCCGGAGGCTCCTATCTCTCACAATCCTTGGTCTTACTCTTTGAGAGGCATTATCTTGGACCTAGTTCAGAGTGATTGGGAGGCTTACATGGCTCGCCTCACGACTGCCGAGATACGCTGGCTAGTTCCCCATTGGCGTATTAGCTCGGTGCGGGAGTATCAAGATAATTCCCCCTTTGTTCGGGTGCCAGGGCTCTTGGGTTCATCTCATTATATCCCTTCTTTGGTCCGTCGTCAGTTTGGGTTACCGCAGACTCCACTGTTGGAGTGGTCGGGTGTCAACCCGGAGCACTTGAGGCTTCCATCTCTGTCTATGTGGGATTCCTCCACCGTCTCATTCCCGTCCCGGTCGTGGACTTACTCCCTCTTTCCATCTCGGGCACTTCTTGGGCGAGCGGCTAGCATGGTTTTGACCACGGTGTACTTGGACTGGTATGAACAGACCATGGGACAGACTCAGAGGCTCATTGAGGAGAGGCGTGAGGCTATTCTTGGTGAGACTTATGGTCCTAGCAGGGTTCTAAGGGAGACCGAAGCTGTGGCGAGTGGCCATAACATTACTGGAGATGTTGTTGAGGACTATAGAGTTTTGGCAGACAGGAGGATGGCCGCGATGCCTAAGGCGGGGGCACGAATGGAGGATTTTCGGGTCGGGCTGCCGCCAATGCGGCTTTGAGGGCGACCGGGCTCGTAGATGATGCTGGAAGAGCCTCTGATCATGGAAAAGGGGGAATTGACCTCTTTGAGGTGAAGAAAAAGAAGACCCGAAGAAGTCAAAAGAAGAAGTGGAGGGACGAAGGACAGTGATTTCCATGTATCCACCCATTGCCATTGCAGACACATTAGTTTATCTTAGGTATTTTAGTTATGTCTTAAGCATGTTAGTTGGGTCGAGAGTAGACCGTGCTTGAACTCATCAAAGAAGTGTTTTAACTGTAATGAAAATGGTTACTTATGAAGCCAATTTACATTGTCATGGAGCTCTTGCTCAAGTCCAAATTTGATTTTTATTTATTTTTTAGACCGGACCAAAGATTGGCTGCCTACGTTCCCCTTTTACAAATGAAGATCTAAGGGGCTCAGGTCATCGTAGTTCATTTTTTCCACAAATTTTTAGGATGCGACCCTGTTTTTTCTCTAGACCGCCCGAATGGGTTTTCAATCAAGGCGGGTATATTCTTTTAGCACCCCTTTCTTTTTCTTTTTTTTTAAACAAAGTAACGACGGAGCTTATCACCATTGACTGGGTGCATAAAGGGGTTGCCATCCAAGTCTGCGAGCCTCATTGCGCCCCTTGAAAAGACTTCTTGTACCACAAAGGGACCAATCCACACGGGTTCCCATTTTCCATCGGGATTAGACCTCCCCGGGGGTTTTTCCTTAAGGACTAAATCTCCTGCCCGAATCTCTCGAGGCTTTACCTTCTTATCAAAGGCTCGCGCCATTCTCCCTTGGTAGGCGTGGATGTGTTCCATGGCCCTCAGGCGACGTTCGTACAACAAGGCCAGCTCATCATGTCGGCTTCAAAACCAATCGACCTCGTGGATCTTATTTTCCAACAAAATTCTTAGTGACGGTACTTCCAATTCTGCGGGGAGCATGGCTTCCATTCCGTACGTCAAAGCAAAAGGAGTTTCTCCTATGGCTGTTCTGACCGACGTTCGGTAGCCCCACAAAGCTAGGTGTAGCTTTTCGGGCCAATCTCTTCCCCGTGTTGCCATCTTTCTAATGATCCTCTCAAGCGTTTTATTGGCGGCTTCTACCGCGCCATTGGTCTGAGGTCTGTATGGGGAGGACTTGTGACAAGTAACTCAGAATTCTCCCAATAATCGATCGCATTCACCCTCGAAGTGCGAGCCATTGTCGGTAATGACCTCATTCGGGACTCCGTATCGGCACATGATATTCTCTTTGATAAATCCCGCCACCTTCTTGGAGGTGAGGCCCGGTATGACTTAGCCTCTACCCACTTTGTGAAGTAATCCACGGCTACCAAAACAAACTCGTGACCATTACTACCAGACGGGGAGATTTTCCCAATAACATCTATGCCCCATATTGAGATGGGCCATGGTGTAGTCATGCAGTAGAGATGATGAGGCGGTAGGTGGTTGAGGTTGGAGAAACGCTGACATTTATCACACCTCCTTACAAATTGCATGCAATCTGTTTCCATTGAGATCCAAAAGTAACTCATCCGCAGAATGGTTTGCATTAATGCCCTTGCGTTCATATGAGGACCACACACTCCACCATGAACTTCTTGCATGAGTTCTTTTTCCCTTTCCCCACTTATGCATCTAAGGAGAAGGCCCTGATGGCGTTTTTTGTATAGGATGTCCCCCAGGATGACGTAGTTGGATGCCAACCGTTTGAGTGCCGTCATACCTTTGGCTTTGATCCCGTGCAAATACTCTCCCTTTTCATTCATGAAGGAAGCTTCTCCTTCTTTGAGGAATTGGTAAATCTGGTTGTACCATGGCTCATTTACCTCTTCCAGGATTGCTCCTATTTCGAAGCAGTATGCTGGGCTTTCCTTTCTCCCGACTCGGAATGGTTTTATCAATTTTCCCTCGGGGATTTCCACCAATGAAGCCAAAGTTGCTAGGGCATCGGCGAAACGGTTCCGGTCCCTCGGCAGGTAATGGAAGCTGACCTCTTGGAATTGTGCTATGAGCTTTTCCATATAGGCATGATATTTTAGCAAACTGGGATCCAGTGTTTTCCATTTGTTCGAGACTTGGTTGATAATCAAGGCCGAATCGCCGTATACTTCCAGCTCCTTAACATTCCTTTCCAAAGCTGCCTCCAAACCGGCTGTGCATGCCTCATATTCTGCGGCATTGTTGGTGACATCAAAGTTCAATTTGATGGCGATGGGGGTGTGCTCGTCTTTTGGGTTCACCAAGAGCAATCCTACACTGTTTCCTCTTTTATTGGCAGCTCCGTCGAAGAACAATTGCCACCTATTTCCTCCCTCGAGGGTAAAGATTCCTTCATCTGGGAATTTTGGTTCGGGCCACCTTTCTTCATTACTAGGGAAATCTGCCAAGTGTTCTGCCAAAACCCTTCCTTTGACTGCCTTTCTCGACACATAACTGATATCGTATTCGGCTAAGAAGAAGGACCATTTGGCAAGCCTCATAGACAAAGATGGCTTTTCCAATAGGCACTCGATGGGGTCTATTTTGGAAATAAGTTGTATCGGATGAGCCTGCATGTAATGTTTTAACTTTCTCACGACCCATACCAATCCTGCGCAAGTCTTCTCAATTGGGGAGTAGTTGAGCTCGCTTCCTTGTAGCTTACGGCTCACAAAGTAGATGGCATTTTCCACCTTTGAATCTTTCTTCTCTTGGGCCAACATTGCTCCTATCGACGCATCAGTCACCGTTAGGTAAATCAAGAGTGGCTTGTCTTTGTGCGGAGGGCATAGGATTGGTGGTTGGATGAGGTAGGCCTTAATCTTGTCGAAGGCCTTTTGGCACTCCCCGTTCCATTTGACCTCAGCATTCTTTCTTAGCAGTTTGAAGATGGGCTCACAAATGGGAGTGAGTTGGTTTATGAAGCGGCTGATGTATTGCAACTTTCCCATGAAGGCTTTTACCTCTGTTTGGGTGCGAGGCGGCCTCATTTCCACAATTGCCTTAACCTTTTGAGGATCAATTTCGATGCCCGTTCGGTGACCATGTATCCCAAAACCTTGCCACGAGAAACCCCAAAAGTGCACTTGGCCGAATTAAGTCTCATGGAGTGCTTCCTAAGCCTGCAAAGAACTTTCTCAAGTCTATCAAATGTTGCCCGTCAGAACCTTTAGAATGCACGATCATGTCATCGACATACACTTCTATTTCCTTATGGATCATGTCGTGGAAGAGTGCGGTCGCAGCTCTTTGGTAGGTAGCCCCAGCGTTTCGCAACCCGAAAGGCATCACGGTATAGCAAAGGTTCCCCATGGGGTGGTAAAGGCAGTTTTTTCCTGGTCCTCCTCTGCCATCTTAATCTGGTTATATCCGGCGAAGCCATCCACAAAAGACTTAACCTCAAAGCTAGAGGTTGTATCTACAAGCATGTCAATGCTTGGGAGGGGAAAGTCATCTTTGGGACTCACTTTGTTGAGATCCCTGAAGTCGACGCAGCATCGAACCTTTCCGTTAGCCTTTGTGACTGTTACTATGTTGGAGAGCCATGAGGGGTATTCTATCACTCTTATAAATCCGACCCGAAGCAACTTCTCAATCTCTTCTTTGACCTGCAGGGACCATTCTTGTTTGATCCGCTGAAGTTTTTGCTTAACGGGTTTCACCTCGGGGTCCACGGGGATCCTGTGTTCCACGATCGAAGCATCCAACCCTGGCATATCCTTATAAGACCATGCAAACACATCTACATACTCTTTGAGTAGCTCAACCAAAGCTTCCCTTTCGGTCCCTTTGAAGTATTCCCCAATCTGTGTCTCTTTCGGCTCATTTTCGGTTCCCAAATTCACATTAGTTAAAAACATCTTCGGCAGCTTGGGCACGGTTTTCCTCTTGATCAACAACCTGCTTTGATGACTGTTTAATGTTTGGATTGTTTAGTGCGTCTGCATTATTAGGTGATTCATTATTAACCATTTTCAGATTATTTGTTAATTTATCATACAATAAGTTTGGCAATGAGGGGATACTCGGAAAGGTCTATCATTTCATTCAATGCAAATGGGAATACAACGTTGGCTACAAGTTCATAATCCTCGGGCGTAAGGCCCTCGGAGGAGACAGACTCGAATTTAAAGACAATAGATTGGGGAGACTCAACTACATTGGATCCTATGACATTTGACTCTAGGGGACGAGGGACCAGTCCAAGTTTCGCGGTCATTTCTTCTTTGCTCACCACCGGTCCAGAGAAAGTTACCCAATTTTTCAGAGGCATGTCCGTTGGCTTTGCAAGAGTGTGTGGGTCAAAGGTTGTAAGAGGTCCACCCTCAATCACGGCAATCATTTCCTTTTCGAAGTCAATTAGGTCAGGTACAACCAAGTCTTCTCCGAACATTCTTTGCATTACCACACCGTTCCACTCATTGCCCATAGCATCCTTGGCGGCGCCCTTAGGAACTTCCTCCTCAAACTTGTATTCGCCATTTTGTCCCCAGATGGATCCCCTTTCCTTGCTAGCTCCCGTCACAGACAAGGTTTCAAACTCTTTTGCCATTTCGGGCACCCCCTTGAAGGTGTATTCGTGGCTGATAGTAGTATTGGTAGGATATTTTATCTTGGGCGTATCCAGAAATGCCCTCCTCACGGGGTTTGCCACCATCCCTTGGAACCTTTTGAGATCCTCTGGCAACTTATCCCAATTGGTCATCATCGGCTCTCTTGGCTCTGGGGGTTCGACTTGAACTCCCCCTTCACAAAGTAGCGGCTCATATCAAAGGTATAAGGATGAAGGTTAGGGGTTTTAAACGGAGTCCCTTGAGCCCTGGCTTGGATTTTCTTCCGAGCCACTTCCTTATCCATCCTAAGGTCTCCGGGGGTGGGTTTGTATCCCAAGCCATAAAGCGTGTTTTGCTCTTTGATCTCAACAATCTTGTGAGTCCCTTGGAGCTTCCCTCCTAGTCCGAGCCCCGGGAGGTAGCGCATCAGACGCATCATTCTCATCGCAGGAGGAATCTTATCCTTGGTGAGCGTGAGATCTACACAACAAATGTGGGTTTTGGGTGGTACTTCTGTGAAGCCAGTCAAAACCATGCCGCTTCCCTCATGCTTAATTTCTAACACATGAATCCCATTGGTGTTGGTTCCTTCTGTGGTCACACTGTCCCCATAAATAGTTGTCAAGTTACCCCCTTGCACATATTTCACACATTGATGGAGAGTGGAGGCGACCCCATTGACTTTGTGGAGCCACGGTCGTCCCAATAAGGCAGTGAAGGATATGGGGATGTCGAGCACTTGGAAGTCGGTCGGTATCATTTGTTTCCTAAACCAAAGGTTCAAAGTGGCCACCCCTAAGACTGAGCAGGCCGTGGAATCATAAGCCTTGACAGTGATCACGGAAGGCTTTAGGTCGGTGGTCTCAAGGACAAGTAGGTCCATCATCTTGGCGGGGAGGACATTCATGGCGGAGCCGTTATCGACCAGAACCCGAGGGAGGCGGCGATCATCCAATTGTACCGTGATGTAAAGGGCCTCGTTATGGCTAGCCCCAAACTTCGGCAAATCCAAATCTGTGAATGTGATGATATTTCCATAATGAACACTTCCGATCATTTGTACGGCTTCCTCGGGGGTAGCTGTGGTGGGTACCATAGTGTGGGCCAAGCATTCCTCCAACTTGAGCTTATGAGGGTAGGAGGAAATAAGGAGGGACCACAAAGATATGTTAGCTTGTGTCCTCTTAAGTTGGGCTAAGATGGGATCCTCTTCTCCAGAACCTGGGGGTTTCGCCTCGTCAACAAGAAGGGGAGGCGCTCGGTGTTCCGATGGTGGAGGTTTTTTAGGGTTCTCCGTGTGCACTTGCCCTGATCGAGTTAATACACTCACTTCCAAGAGGTCATCGACTTTTATCATCTCATCTCCGATAGGCGGAGGGTTTTGGGTACCGTACGGCCATGCCTCCCTCCTTAACTCATTTACTGTAACCATTCGTTTTGGGGTGGATGTTGACCCACAAATTTCTCCTAGGGAGATAGGGTGGTGGTTCTGGCTCTTCCCGGCTCCCACAGTTTCATGGAGCTTTTCCAGGGTGAGCATGCAACAATAATTATCTGGGAACACTGATCCGTCAAACAGCGGCGGTGGCGGAGATAGTGGTGGCAAGAAATCATCCAAGGCTGGAAATTCCTCTTTTTCCAATTTCGGGGAGAAAACACAAGGAGCCATATTTGAGGATACTTCATCATCATCACTGTCACATAGGATCCGGAGCTCCTTGTGAGGTAGAGAACGAACGGCTTCTTTCATTTGGGTGAGATAGTCAATCATTTCTGGGATCTTTGCTACCTCGGACCCGTTTCGTTTAATTGTCCTCTTGCCCAGATGAACTACATGCCTCAATGATATGGAAGCAATCATCATGGGAAAGGCTATCCCCATTCGAGCCTTGGCTTTCGCTGTCCAACGTACTCTTAATGGACTTTTCCATCTCCTCCATACATTGTTCAAACGTTAAATCATGTTCGGTGAGTGTTATTACGACCAATTCATCGGCATTTTGGTGGGGTACCCTGTAGATACCCCGGGGATCCACGGCTTTAGGCTCGAGCGCGTGAATTATCCTAGGATGTCTAACTTGTTTTCGATTGTTTAGAGTCGCCACCTATGTTTTGAGGAACATAAGAAAAACCTATTGATTATAGCCTAAGTTTGATTACGAAAACAGAGATTCTTTGTTTTGAGGTTCGGGGGTTAGATTACGAGATGGGAAGTACCGAAACACCCATCTCGCCCAACTAAAGTTGGTCTTGCTTGATCAAAATCTACATGAATAATAATGTTCTTCTTCTTCTTCTTTAAGTCATAAAACGGGGGGTTTAAAATAGAGTTTGGAATGTAGGAGATAACTCCTTAACCAACCTCAATGAGATGAGGTGATCATTAGAGTCATATCCCAAAATGATTTGGGTGATTTCACATTTGATTAGAGTAAAAAGAGAGAGAGGAGATGAAGTAGAAAAGAAAGGAAAGATGGACTTTTACCTACAATTTGAAGAACTTCAAATATTGCTTGACGAGATCCTTGGAGAACCTTTAGAAAGTGATTTTGGTATAGTTTTTTTGTAAGTTCAATTTTCGGTCCTTCGGTCCTTGAAAATGGAGGTAAAGGTAGGTTTTTATAGGTGAAAGAGGGGTGTTTTTGGTGCCAAAACTCAGTCACCAAGAAATCCTTCCCGGGCAAAATCCTGTAAATTGAGCAAGGGAGGGAATCTTGGCCAGAAATCTATAACTGACGCCCAGAGGCGCGCGCTTCTTGCTTTGGGGGCGGGAGGCGCCCGCGCCTGGCTCCTCCTGTCGGAGGCGCGCGACTCAGAGAAGGCAATTTTGATAGAATGGACTAGAAAGTCAGCCCTGTCATTCAGTTTAGTCCCTGGACTTAACGAAGTCAGTCAGGAACTTAACGGAAGTGACAGAAACTAACGAGAAACACTTAAAGAGGGGAGAAACACAAGATCAAATGTGCAATCGGGGTGAGCGGTCCAAGGCGGGGTGTCTACATACCCTTGCACTCATCACATTGGCGATCATAAAGTCGGATGGGCATCTCATATCTCCCTCTTGCACACATGCCCATAAGGCTTCCTTCCATTCTTCCCCAATCTGAGCCATTGGGACATTGAATTCCAAAAGGTTCACTGGTGTAGGCTCCTCGAACTCAATCATATTAATGCCTTAGTTGTTGGGGAAAGGGTTATTAATCACGCTCGGGCCACGGGGGTGTTCAAGTTTTCCTTTGTCAATGAGGTCAAGGATGATGCGTTTTATCATGGAGCAATCATCGGTATTGTGGCCACGATAATTGTGGAAGGCGCATCTTTTGCTTTGGTCAAAGGGTTTCTTGGGATTCCTTGGCTGATAGTTGACCAAAGGTTTTACAAGGCCTTGCTTGACTAACCCTTCGAACACCTTACTTATAGGCATTCCGAAATCCTCAAACCTTACATACTGACGCCTTTCTGCAGTCCCACCCTTTTGAGAGGCTTGCCTTGAGCTTCCTTCTTGGATGATGTTAACTGTTCCCAGGGGTTCTTTCCCTTTACCGGTGGTCGGAGGGCGGTACCTATAGGAGTTTCAGCTATTTTGGGCCGGAGACTGCTCATTGAGAGCCTTCTCAAATTTGGATCCTGCGGTTACCATGGCTCGGAGATTGGGGTAGAAGTGATGGCTGATCAAAGCTCGCAGTTGGGGTTTCAAGCATGACTGAAATATATCCAACTGTTCATCCTCGGTGGGAGGATTGGAAATTTCTCCCAATTTGTAGTTCCATCTTTTGTAAAACTCACTGATCGGCTCTTCGGTTTTTTGCAGTGTGCTTTGCAAATCGGTGCGATTGGTTTCCCACTCCAAGTTAGAACGGTACTTGGTGAGGAATGCTTCCTTAATCCGGTCCCATGTGGTTCGAGACTCATCCTTTAAGTTGAAGAACCATTTGAGTGCATTTCCCCTTAAGGACAACTGAAAGTGATCAGCCATTTGCTGCACGGTGCAACCCTTCGCCCTCATCGCCAAGGTGTAGGCGTTGAGGTGAGTCTGGGGACAGGCGGTCCCGTCAAATTTGTCAATTTCTGGCATTTTGAATCGTGAGGGAGGGGGACGACCTTATCGGGGTCCGTGACTCCCGAGGTGAACTTCTTCTCGTTCATTCCCTCGAACCTTTCCTCCATTTGTTTCAGCTTCTCAACTATCCATCCCACTTGAGGGTCCACATGGGGGTTGGAGTTGACGGATCCCATGATTTGACTTGTCAATGGCACTGCGTTGGGAGGTGAAGCGGTGGAGGGAACTATCGGAGGAGGATTTGTAGGTGGCAAGTGGGTGTAGACATACCCTGGCGCCAGGTTTCTTGTTGGGATATATGGTGGGGTAGTTTTGGATGTTTGGGCCATCGGGTAGTAGAGTAGGTAAGGCACTTCTCTAGAGATGGTTGGCAGGGCCGGAGGCGGCAAGCCGGTAGTAGATGGGGCCAAGGGTGCTTGACTGTTTGGGACCGTGTCACATAGATTGAACCCTGGTGGGTACATGGAAGTGACACCCGGTGGGACAAGGGGAACGTGAGTGATGGGCACATTTTGATGAGTGGCGGTTTGGGATGTGGGACGTGAGGTCCCCACATTTGGGTAGGTTTGAGGGGGCGGGACCCGACTGTACCCTTGAGGTGGCACATTCTCAATTCCTTCTTCGTCAGTGATTTCTACAAAGCCTCCGTCATTTTCAAACACAATGGCTACCCCTTTCTGTCTCATGATCTCCGTAACCCTATTCTGCACATCCTCGAGGCATTTTCTGTCATTCTCTTCCCGGGCCCTGGCGGCCTCTAAAGCCTGTACCAACTCTTCCCTGCTAAGACCGTTCGGATCTGTGGCATTGTCACCCCCACTACTACTTCCTGCCGGGCTAGTCATTTGGAAAAACCTCAATGAAGCTGTCGATGAACTGTCCGACTCGGCACTAATCAGGCGATGACCCGGAACTCTGACCCACTTTTTATGCGCTGCGGAGAAGGAGGTTTATTTCAGACTCAGGTATGGACTCGGGTCGGTGTTTAGGGGCAGACAGGCTTTAGGCTCATGCAACATGAAAGTTTATTATTATTGATTAATTATGTTCACGTTTAATTAAAACAGATTTATTCCTAACTGGTTGGAAAAGATCGCTCTTCTTTTTCGCAACTATTCTAAATCCTGGATCAGTGGAGGCCATCACTACGCCTATAGACCCCTCGTTTTTCACCTGTATTGCATGCTCCCAAGGACGGACTATCCCGGGCGAGGGTCCTATAGGGCACGCGGCTTCCACCGATCAAAAGAAGTGAACCTAGGGTCTAGTGCATCGTAAGGTTCCCAATATGCGGGTCATCCTAATCATGGTTAAGCCCCACGTATCAAGGATGTGGTAACGTGAACTAGAACAAAAACCAACCATAGTCACGGTATTTGTGTGTCACGGACAAGTGTGGTTGACTCGGTTCGGAAGGGAAGGTGGGATGGACCCGTGCGCGCATCGAAGGGAACAAGAGCGCCCAGCGAGCTGCATCGTGGCATCCACCCCGGGTTTAAAGGGTATTTGGAACGTGCACGGTCAAGTGCTCGTGGTGTGAAGTCATTCTATGCTCCCTTTTTGAGTAAAAAGAGAGATTTTCAATTCGTTTTTCGATAGCATGAGCATGGCATAAGCAAGATATGAACAAGTATGAACAAGCATGGATTGAGCAATCTATACACAACAAATCAAGGAATATAAGCGAACAAAGACCAAAACTTGTACATGTACCAAGTTGTGCACCACAAAGAATTTTGAATAAAACTTTTGCAAAAGAAATATTTTACATTGAAACCCTTTTGTACAAAGCAATTTGTGCACAACGAGAAGACTCAAGAAAACCCTTACAAAAAGGATTATGCACGACGAGGTTTTGGAAACCATTTTATTGACAAAATATCATGCATAACCAAGTTTTATTACCTTTTAAAACCAAGTTTTGGCCAAAAGAATGAAGGTAATGTGCACAAGTAAGACTGTAAATTTGGAACCTGGACAAGTAGAAGCAGAGGGGCACCCAGAATGTTGCAGCCCTGCACCAAACTGTTAATTGGCAACATTCTGGCCCCTACCCAAAGTAGCCGTACGGCTAAAGCAAGAGGGTGAAGATTTTTCTCAGTTTCTCCAACTATGATCATCAAGCCCCAGTTTATTGTATTTCCAGAACGTATGTACTCAAAACAGTTCAAACAGAAACATCAAACACACACAAATATGCAAGAAGTCAACTAACGGGAACAGGAGTTTGACCCACACAAGAATGCCCCCGGACCTTCTAGAAAGAAGTCTGAAAGCACTCTTTATCCCCAGCGGAGTCGCCACTGTAAGGATCCCGCCCCGCGCGCGGAGACGCGATGGTGTATGGGACGAAACGCCAAACACGGGAACCGGTCAAATTTAACGGAGTCGCCACATTTTGTTAATTTTAAACCCAACAAAATGACAAAGGTTTGAGTTCAAAGGTTCGGAGGTCAGGTTACAACTTGGGAGGAGTTTTTACGTCCTCTCAAGTTGCCTCGAACAAAGCCGAGTCTCCCTAAGTTAGTTAAAATGTGCATATGTGTGTGTGTGTGTTTAACGGAAAAAATTCTGTCGTTGATTTTATTTGAGAAAACTCGGCTGAAAAGGGGGCCTTGAGTGATAAGATAAAGGTCAGAGGGCAAAACAAGCAATTTTGCCCTCCTGCCTAATGTAGCCGTACGGCTATAGGAGGCAATTCTGGGATTTTTACAGTTTGCTCAAGAACAGTCCAGTTCAGAACAGAAACAGGGCATTCTGTCTGAAGCTGGACAAACTGTTTTTGATCCCAGTTTGCAAGAAATCATTTTACAAGTTTTATAACATCATTTCTATGCTAAATGATCATCACTTGGTCCCCCAAAACAAGTATTTGGGTGTGATCATGAGCAATCATAGGAGAAAATCAAGAAAGTTGATGAATGTCCCATTTGGACCAAAGTTGGTCATTTGGTGAATAAAGATTGGAACATTATCACCAAGATGACATTTTATGACTTAAAATCCTTTCAAGAGTCAAAATAACACATAAAGATTGAATCTTTATGACCCAAAAGTGGGATTTTGAGGCTAAACCAAAGAGGAAAATGATGAACACTAAGGTTCCATCACCCTCATGATTATCATGGCTAAACAAGCATAACATTTAAATTAATAAGGAATGTAAATGACAATCAACAAGTCTATGAGTGTCTAGGTTTAGAACCTCTTCCATACAAGGTATGGAGGGCACCTTTGAACTTCTCATAGCTTGGACAAGATAGTAATGTAATAGATAGGTATATAGTGCTTGATAATGGACAAGTCTTGCAAGAAATAAAAGGTGCTTGAAATGGAAAAGTCTTTGCATGAATGAAGAGTAAATACATGTATAACCAAGATATAAGAAAGAAAATAGGAGTAAGATGAAGAGAAAGGAGGGGGGAGGTGGCTTTACCTATGATGGTTATGGCCAATCTTCCTTTCTTCTCTCCTTTTTTGGTTTGTGATCACTCTCACTCTTACTATGTGGTAATTCCAGCAGAGTGACCTCCCTAATGTGTATTTCTCCCCCCCCTGAAATGATCAGCAAGGGGTCCTATTTATAGGGACTGAGGGTGCCCAAACCAGCCGTACGGCTAGGCCTCTCTAGTCCCCAAAGCATCCGTACGGCTCAGCCTGGCGAGCTTCTGAATTTTTCCAATTTTATACCAGAGTAGTCCTGGAATTTATAGCTTATCCTAGGGAGGTCCTGGCCTATTAGCTTATCCCTGAAACGGTGCTAAGGCTACCTCTAAGATAGGTCGGTTTCAGATTGGGGTACTTACACCACCCTCTCTTGCTCTCTTTAGCAACTCCAACCCCTCCAAACTCAGTCATAAGACCACCACCACACCACCATAGCACCACCACAACACACTCACTAAACACAAACCAAAATCAAACTCTTTCAAACACTAAGCAAACACCTTAAGAAAAACACCAAAAAAGCCTTACTTTAGAAGCAAAGGGAGCACAACCTAGGTAATATTCTCATCTTGTAATCTCTTAAGTGTAATATGTAGTGGTTTATGTAATTTCTTGATAGGTCTAGCCACCTTGTTAGGCTAGACCTCCATTTGATGTCTAAAAATCAAACAATGTTGATACTCTTGTTGTTCTTTTCTTTAAATGATGATATATCATGGTATTTTGAGCTCTTGAGCATGATATTCTATTGATCTTGGGTATATATACCATTCATGTATGAGTATCAAGTCTAATTTTGTAGGGGATTCAAGAGGTTTTCAAAGAATAACTTGCTTTCTCTCATAGACCTTGAATCTGCCATGTTTTGTCTCATCTTAATATAGAACATCGTGAAATCAAGTCTAAATGCTTGAAGGGTTATTGTTTCATGTAAATAACATGTATATCTATGTTCACCCAAAGTTTCATGTTCATACCTTTTCATTTGAGTGAGTTTTCATGGGTGTTTTCGTGCCATGTGTGGATTCCCAATAATCTGTCCAAGGTGTACCTTTTTGTGTTGTTGCTTTGTTTATGCATAGAAAACCTGGAGTTTGGTCTTAGACCCCAAAATAGAATTTATTCTAGACATAACAAGGAAGATTATAATGTAAATATAATTTTTTTAACCTGAGTGGAAGATGTTCTTTCCATTTTTTGTTTCAACTCTCTGTTCTCAGATTAGCATGTCTCCTGTTTTGACATCAAAATGTCAGAAGGTTTTTGGGTGACCTAAACTTGTTTTTTTGTCTTGAAACTTTCTAGATATAAACTTTGAGATGTTAAGAACAACTTTCATGTTTAGTTATTTCCATGATTTCCTTTTGTTCTTGATGTAAAAAGTGGATCTTTTATGGATGTATGAAAATATGTCAGACTGGGCTGTGGAAAGTATTATCTTGCTTGCCTTATTTGGACACCATAAAATGATCCTAAAATCATAGGAAAAATCATGGTAGATTCTTTGATGTGTTAGGAAGTTTTTTTGACCTTTACTTTCTGGATTGAGTGAGTTTAAGAACAGGTACAAGAGAAAAAGATGGACAGCAGTCCCTAAAATCTTTGGGGACGGACTTTTGGATATTTATTTGTTATGGGATTTGTTTCCTTTTTTTGCACACCATTGTAAATATTAATCCCCCACCCCTTTATGTGTTTCCTTTGCTGGATGTGAATGCTAAACAACTTTCAAAACCGAGTGGGAGTCTACCCAAACCGACTCTCATTTGTGAATTAAAAGCAAACATACCTAGATTAGGAAGACCTCCGCATACTTTAAATCACCATTTTTGTTAGGGCATAAAAACAAGTTAGAAAAGGCATAAAATGAACCTAAGTGCCATGCATACTAGAGACCATCACGGGCGAGGAGAGTGCCTAATCCCTTCTCTTCTCGTAACTTAGCCCCCGAACCCACTTTCTCAAACAAAAGGTTTTATCTTCGTTTTTCCTAAAATAAAATGAGGTGGCGACTCTTGACTGTCTTGATTCCATCGAGCGGAAACCATTATGAGGGAACCGAGCTCATTTCCAAAAGCGCATTAGCACGAGGCACTCACCCTAACCGCTTTCATGAGCGATCACATATCATTTCACATATGTTCGGCGTGTGCGGATTTTCGAGCGCGGGCTCTCACACAAAGTCCGTTTGATGAGTCGACGAGACAAAGGGGTGTTACAGCTCTGTTTCAAATCGGTGGGTCCTTCACCGAAGGTGCCAACCATCAAGAAGAGGTAGAAACCACCCAACCTCCGAATTGCAACCAAACATCACCTCCTCAATCTTGCAAAAATACCGAGACCCCCATTTCTTCGCCCAACACGCCGTCATCCAAAACGAGCCTCTCACTCAAATCCTCCTCACTCCACCTCATACCAAGTCCAACATCTCCCATGGGACGCCTCCTATAAAACCCCAAGCACAATCCACTCAAAAGGCCTGCAAACCACTGTCCACACCGGTTACGCCCCGAGCATCATACTCACAGCACCTTCCCAATCATATCCATTCTCGGTTTAATGCCATCAATCAAGTCACCAGAGATCAGCCACTGTTTAAACCATATATGGATACCCGACCAGGCATCACTAACTTGTGTCCACCAGATTTCCTGATGAGATTCCGGGGTGACCTGTATCATTTCTACAATCCGAGACCTTTTGGACCACAGGCTCCTCACATGCCTCTGATGTATATTCTTGTAAGCAACCGAGGTTATGAGTATGCCTACACCCACGCACTTCCATGGATTCCTCATGTTGCACCTCAGTCGAGTAGGTTATTGGGAAAGAGAAAGCTAAGGGAATATGAGGAGACCCTTGTCTCGAGCAGTGGTAATTCTCATCACTACCACATCTCAGTCAAAGATAAAGGGAAAGCCAAATGCCAACCCAAGCCCTATTTCATAAGGTTCGAGGATTTCGGAATGCCCATAAGCAAGGTATTTGAGTGATTGGTTAAGCAAGGCCTCGCAAAGCCTCTTGTCAACTTCCAACCTAAAAACCCCGAGAAGTACCATGACGTTAACAAGAAGTGTGCTTTCCACAGCTACCATGGGCACAATACCGATGAGTGCTCTGTTGTAAAACGCATCATTATGGGTTTGATTGGGAAGGGAAAGCTTGAACGCCCCCATGCCCCCGATACAACCAATGACACGAGTGTCAACATGCTTGAATTCACAGAATCTAATCCTGTGGCCTCCCCGATGGTCGATAAATGGAGTGATATCTGCCCCAAAGAAAAGGAGCCCGTGATGGACGAAGTCGTCAATCCCAAAGTGGGAAAGCCAGTTTTGAAAAAGTGGACAAAATCAGTGCCCAAGAGGGTGGTTCCTAAGATCAGCAAAGCCGAAGGGACGGAAGGCGTTTGGAAAAGATCAGTGGCACAGAAAACGTCTGAAGGGCTAAATGCCCCGGTTTGGGAAATTGATGGTGCTGTGGTTGCCGTAACGGAGAATGAAATTTTAAAACCCTTTCCATCAACCTCCCCTTAGGAAAAGTCACTCCCCCCCTTTTTTTGAAAAATCAAAGTCCATTGTTAGGATGTGTGATGAGCCTTTAGGAAAAATCAGTTAAGGTGTCTGTTAGGTTTAGTTAGAGTCTTGACTCCCCGGTTGATGCCATGTGGTGACCATTTTGAATCAATTGTCAGTTTTCTTAATAAGATTATTATTGTCATTATTGCCTTGTCCAAAAATGTGTGTGAGTCTTTCACTCAAAACAAAAGTGTGTCTTTCAAAAAAAAAATGTGTAGATCAAGTTTTCTTAAAATAAAAGATCATGTTTTCCTAAAAGGCTAATCCGCTAATGAAGGATTCTTCTCAAATCATGGTTATAATTTCACCTTGAGGTTTAATATGCTAAAGTCCTTCACGGTTCTTTCCATTGGAAACATTGACCAAGGAACATCAAAATTGGTGTCCGAGACAACCGTCCACATGAACAACAAGATCAAAAGATTGAAACCCTGTCTACAAGGAGAGGCCCGTGTTTCGAAAGCCCAAAGGCGGCTAGATCAAATGGAGATCCGTACCTTCGTCGAGTGCCACGCACGAAGGCTACGCACCTTGAAAGGAAATCACCAAAAGGAGATGGCCAGAGCAAACTCCCAACTCATGAGTAGACGAATCCGGCAATTGCAACGCCGAGCCAAATGGATACCTCGCGACATCTTTCCCGACAACACGGAACCCGAGTTCCCCGTGGAAGACATGGAATATGCCGCCGACAACCCCTCC
This sequence comes from Campanula takesimana, assembly GCA_026119855.1. Taxonomy (NCBI): domain Eukaryota; kingdom Viridiplantae; phylum Streptophyta; class Magnoliopsida; order Asterales; family Campanulaceae; genus Campanula; species Campanula takesimana. The sequence goes on along the minus strand of JAOWBW010000151.1, from coordinate 1,475,782 downwards.
AACAATTGAGTCTTCCAGTCTCGTAGGTTCTAGATTTTCACCAAAAGTCCGTCCTGGATTGTGTCTTTTTATTTTTACAAAGGTCCACACTTGGGACATGTATGTACAAAGTTATCTAAATAAAAGAGTCATTTTCCTTCTATTCTCTCTACACTTGAGACATTATTTGCAATATACATTTACTCTTGAAATTGCCTTGCTTGTTATTATCAATTGATTGCTCCGTCCCTAAAATGATGAATTGACTTCTAAAGCATACTAGTCAATGACGAATCATTAAGGACGAATGGACCTAACACAAATGAAAAATGCTAAATGCAAACAATTAATCTTGATGTGAATAAATGTTGTGATCAATTGGCATGAAGAAACCGTTAATGGCAAGCTTTCCCCGATACACAACCCGATACACCTTTCCGATGCAAATTCTCGATGCACATCAAAGGCATCCCAAGACAATGAAAAGGCAAGGATGTTGTTTCTCAACCACCAAGATTCGACCGTGATCGCACGTGCGCAACCAAGCAAAGGACTTCCCGGAACTTCAAAGTCAAAGCGAGAAGTGACAGACATTCCACCAAGGGGCTACAAATGAGCCAATGTCCAAGTTGGGGCTAATCTTTCCCCTCTCTCTAAAAAAAAATATATGAAAAGAGAGAAAAGAAAAGAATGTATGGAAAGAAGGAAAGGAAATGAATTATACGCGAAGAGGAAGTTTGCCTCAAAAGCTCAATAAAGAGGGTTCACCCCAAGAGGTCCATCCCAAGGAGTTCACCACAAGGCAAAGCGATATACATCAGCAAAGTAACAACATCCTTCAAAAGGACACCAGCTTCAACAAAAGATGATCCATGGCTGAACTACGGTGACCTGAGCTCCTCAAACTGAGGGGAACGTAGGCAACCTTCGGGTCCGGTCACAACATGAAACAAAACCATCAAACCATGGTCCTCTCAAAATGACCAAGTTCTCTTCCCTCGGTCCCATCAATGACCGATTTCCCAGATACACCTTCTTCTCCTGATCTTGCCATTGATCGAATCTTAATCTAAATTGATCAAAACATTTATACATGTTAAGGCTAATTGCTTGTTATAATCCTGACTTAATAACAAACAAGGTCCATTCAAGCAATCATTTGATAATCTTAACTAAGGCAAGTCTCGACAAGTCTTCTCCTCTACATCTTAGGAAAGAGCTAAACACTTATGTTCTGTCAAGCAAGGGCTTCCTCCCATTTCATGATACATTGCTCAAAGAGCTCACCAACATAAAGGGACTCTCTCCCAAATAAAATGCACTTGCATGTTTCCTCAAAGAAAAACACTTTAAAGTCCCCGTTCTATCCTCGGCTGGATCACTCATAAAAAAAAAGAAAAAAAGAGAAAGGCACCAAAAGAGATGCCCGCTAGGTTGAAAACCCGTAAGGGCGGCCTAGGCAAAAGACAGGGTGTGCCATAAAAGACGCAAAAGAGATGCCCGCTAGGTTGAAAACCCGAAAGGGCGGCCTAGGCAAAAGAAATGGTGCGTCATGAAAAGGGATGGGTTCTTAACATCATCAAAAGACAACAACGGGTCCACGTCAACACCAAAGGTCGAAGGAAGACATTGGGGCTACCCCGACATCAACGAATATGAAGACATGGGGCTACCCCGACATCAACGAGGACATGGGGCTACCCCGACATTAATGACAAGAAAAACATGGGGCTACCCCAACATCAATGACAAAGAAGACATTGGGGTTGTCCCTACATCGGTGGCAAATGGATTTCCTACCATTTTCGATGAATGGACAAAATCCAAAGGGCTTTATGCATAACAAACCTCACGGTTAAGTTAAAATCAAAAATTTGACTAACATACTTCGTTAAAAGATTTGCCTTTAGAAATAAGCATTTCCAAATTTGCCTATTTGGCATCGTTTATCAAAGACCATGTTTCAAGCTAAATGCTTTTGACCTCCTCTTAAAATGATTTTTCCAAAGTCTTGGACTTTTGCGTCCACAATGTGCCTTAAAGGTCGCCCCTAGGCTCTCCCCTGGTGTCAAGAAAGAGTGTCAATCATCCTGTAGAGTTGAGTTGACCAAAGTCCAAACTTTGACCAAAAGGGGTCAAGTCAAAATGACCCGGCCGTCCTTAGTGGGACGTAAGACCAATTCACCCGTCAACCCTATCCAAAGAGCCAAGTTGAACAAATCTCGGCCGTCCTTAGTGGGACGTAAGACCAGTTTTCCCGTCAAACTCCCCAAAGGTGGAGTTGACCCAAGCTAAGCCTTGACTCAGAATAGTCATTATAGGTTGAGACCCTTTTCCCCAGCCGTCCTTAGTGGGACATAAGACCAGTTTTCCCATCGAGATCCCTAAAGGTGGAATTGACCAAAGTCAAACCTTGACTCAAAATAGTCATTATAGGTTGAGACCCTTGTCCCCGGCCGCCCTTAGTGGGACGTAAGACCAGTTGCCTCGTCAAACTTCCCAAAGATGGAGTTAACTCAAGCCAAGGCCCATAATGGTCATTTTAGGTTAAGGAAACTTTTGTCTCGGCAGTCCAAAATGATGTAAGACCATCCTTGTAAGTCAACCCTCTCTATAGAGCCAAGTTGACCATGTCCTGCCTCTGACCCCGAGAGTCACGCCTTTGCCTTGTAAGTCAACCCTATCCATAGAGCCAAGTTGACCATGTCATGTCTTTGACCCCGAGAGTCACGTCTTTGCCTTGTAAGTCAACCCTCTCCATAGAGCCAAGTTGACCATGTCCCGCCTCTGACCTTAAGAGTCACGCCTTTGCCTTGTAAGTCAACCCTCTCCATAGAGCCAAGTTGACCATGTCCCGCCTTTGCCTTGTAAGTCAACCCTCTCCAAAGATCCAAGTTGACCATGTCTCGCCTCTGACCCCGAGAGTCACGCCTTTGCCTTGTAAGTTAACCATCTCCATAGAGCCAAGTTGACCATGTCCCGCCTCTGAACTTGCCAAGAGTCATGCCCATTCCTTGTAAGTCAACCCTCTCCCATAGAGCCAAGTTGACCATGTCCCGCCTCTGAACTCGCCAAGAGTCATGCCCATTCCTTGTAAGTCAAACCTCTCCAATAGAGCAAAGTTGACCACGTCCCGCCTCTGAACTCGCCAAGAGTCATGCCCATTCCTTGTAAGTCAGCCCTCTCCATAGAGCCAAGTTGACCATGTCCCTCCTTTGTCTCGCCAAGAGTCATGCCCGTTCCCTTAGGAGAGCATGATAGATATCCACCTAGCCCTTAGGTTTGAGTAGCCTCAAAATCACTCATCCCGCCAGAACTACGACCGGCTTGATTCCCTCGGATAGGGATACATAGGAATCCTTTACAAATAAGGGTCCAGCCACATGACCACTTCGGTCACCTTCTCTCCCATCTTGGTAGTTCACCGGATCGGGATTCTTTCTTTATCGACAGCCCCACTTTCTTCCTAAATCGACGTTGCCGAGGGGCTCTGTAAGTACCCCGATCCGGATTACTATCCTCAAATAATCAAATAGCGGAGTTAAGGGGTAATTTGGGATTTAATTGGGTCATTTTAAAGTTCAAAGGGTATTTTAGGCATTAAATGAATTATTCTAGAAAAGGGAGGGGCCTTTTGGTAATAAAAATGGGCCAAGGACCTCAGGTTTATCCCCACAAAGCCCATAAAGGACTTTGTGGGAATTTCCAGAAAAGGCCAAGGAACAAGGGAACGGTCGCACAACCATTGTGCGCTTTCTAAAAACGCCGACCAAGCCAGCCGACATCGCCACGTGGCCGCTTGTGGTTCGCCGAAGGGAGCCGCCTTGTCCCCGCGTGGGCCTCACGCGCCCGACCAAGCCCGCCACGCCCTCGCTCCTGATTGGTCCGTCATTTCCCCTTGTCTCCCTCACCCTCACAGCCCTACATACCTCATTTTGATTGGACTTTCACCTCCCTTGTGTCACCACACACCCCCATCCAGAAAATCAATTCCCATCCCATTTAATACCCGAAAATACTCCATTTTGTGCACAAAAATGATCCAATTTCAACCCATTTTGTGACCAAAAAAGGATCCAATTTGTGACCAAAAAAAGATCCAAAGAATATCCTATTTTTTCTTAGCCCCTAAGCAAGTGACAACTCCCCAATCCCCCTATAAATAGAGAGCTCATCCTCTCTCATTTGATGAAGAATTCTCCCCTAAAATTACTCCCAAAAATTATCCTCTCTCCAAAATTAAGTAAGTCTCTTTGTGGATGATTGTGGTTTGCTTTAGATAATGGTGAAGAACTACCAAGAGTAGTATCCCTCTTATCTTTAGTCCCATTTAATCAAAATACAGAATGGTGATCAATCTATGTCAAGTGAAAATCTTAGAGTCCAAGATCTCTAAGTGAAGAAAAAAAAGGCAAACTTGGGTCAATCAATTAATGATTTACCCCAAACTTTCTTAAAGGTTGAACCTTTATCCTATTGTCATCTTCATCTCCATCTTCATCTCCTTCTTTTTTATTTTGTTGGAATATCATCTTTGTTCGTCTTTTACATATAAAATGTAGTCTTTATAAAGATATATGATTGGATCTAAATACTCTTATGATCCCAATGGTTTCATCTTACACCTTTATGGTGTATTAAAATGATGAACTAAGTGGAGAAGAGTATTTTTTTTTATGTCATTTATGTTTATGCAATTTAATTTATGTCATTTATATTTATGTCTTTAATATTGTGTAGACACCCCGCTTTGGACCTCTCACCCCGATTGCATACATAGTATTTTTATTTAACTTATTTTTGTTAATTTCTGTTACTTCAGTTAAGTTCCTAACTTATTCCGTTAGTTTTGGACTAAACTGCATAACAGAATTAACTTTAGAGTCATTTCTGTCATTCTGTCTTTTTCACCCGCGGGCGCTTCCGACACTGTTTGTGGGCTACGCGTGCGTCTCGCCCCTAAAGCGGGACTCGCGCGCCTCTATTATGGCAGTAACGGATTGCACCTTATTTCCCTCTCTTTTCTTATTTACAACATCTCTTCTTGATTACAAAAGAGCCTCTTTTTACCTCCACATTCATCCCCCCTAGTTTTATAACCTCCAATCCCATTATTCTAGCCATTTCTTAAAAACAAAATATTTCTTTTTATTATTATTTGATTTTCTTTTATTTATTTCATTTGTTATTTTATTTATCTTATTTTCTATTGGTCAATTCCATCTCACATGGATTGATCATTTTCCCTCCAACCTTTCCCTCTTTTTTTTTTACCTATATAAACCCCCTTCGTCTACCTTAGAAAGGGACCTTGGACCTCAACTTTGATTCACAAACTACACTATACACAAATTCTCCCAACAAGAGTTCTTAACAACAAGACTCTACACAAATTGTTCTACAACAATTTCTCTACAACAACACCATTTTCAAGTCAAAGTTTGAAGTCCTCTTTCTTAAGGTACTTTATTCTTCTTCTCTTATTTTACATGTCTTAGTAATGTATGCAATCCTCATCAATTGGGACATGACCAAATGACCACTTTAGTACATTAAAGTTGGTTAAGGTTATCTCCCTACATTTTAATCTCTACTTTAATTTACCATTCTTTTCTTAATATAATTGTTAGAATAGTTTGACATGTAATCTTTACCATTAAATAAATAAAACAATTCTCTTTTATTTTCCTTTGTAAATTTCCCCTTTCTTTCCATTATAATTGTTAGCACTTCTTACATTAATAATTGAAGGACTTTTGTTTTTAGTATTAAGTAGCAAGACCCGCGTAAGCGGGGCGGAGTGGGTGTTTAAGTACTTCCCACTCCGTCACCTAACCCCCGAACCCCTCATCTCAAGAATCTTTGGTTTCGTAATCAATAAAAAAAAGGCTATTTTCTTAGGTTTTCTCGAGTTCCTCTAAAACGTGGGTGACGACTCTTAAAATCAAGTAGACATCCTAGGTTAATTCACCGCTCTAGCCAAGCCGTGGTTCCCCGGGGTACCTACGTATTGGCTTGGTGATCCATTGCACATCTTGGAGAGAGCCTTGTACATTTATGTTATTTATATTTATGTCATCTTACATTTAAAGTCATTTACATTTACAAGTCTTTATTTATTAATGTAATCTTTATATAACTTGGATCCAAATACCCACATGATCCTAAAAGCTTCATCTTGCACTTCAATAGTGCATTAAAATGATGAACTAAGTGAAGATGGGATTTGTTACCTTTAAAGTCTTAATATTTAATGTTTATTTCCATTTAAAAGTCTTTATTTCAAATCTTTTCTTGTTTATCTTACTTGGATGATAAAGCCACAATCTTTATTCATCCAAGTAATGATTTGTCCAAAAAAGGCCTTTATTTATTTTAATTTTATAATGATTACCTTGCTTGGATGATAAAGTTGACTATCTTTATTCACCCAAGTTGTGGTCTCATCCAAGTAAAGGTATTAGTTGTCCCTCTTGACTTTATTAATCATTTCCATGATTAATTAAAGTCCGTCCCCAAAATATCTTATTTTACTTGGATGAACATTATATTTTTGTCTCTTTAAAGTATCAAAAAAAAAAAGGGCATTAACATGCCTACATTTTATTTCCAAAATCATCTTCTAAAACAAAGTCGGTTTCTCCCATTTTCAAAACACACACACACACACACTTGCACAATTTTTAACAAACTTTAGGGAGACTCGGTTTCTTCCGAGGCGCTTTGGGTGAACTACCGGTTGGGTTCTTCCCAAAGCGTAACCTGACCTCCGAATCCTTTGTCTCTAACCATTTTTCGTTAAGTTTGGGTTTAAAGTTAAACTAACGTGGCGACTCCGTTTTTCGTTAAAGTACCGTGTTCGATTCTCGAGGGGACTATTCGTTTTTCCCGCGGGTATCTTACAAGTCTGTGAGCCAATCTTCAAGCTAATGAAGAAAACCACCAATATTGAATGGAATTACAACCGCCAAGAGGCCTTCGAGAAGATTAAAAGGTACTTAGTAAGTACCCCAATCCTACGCCCACCGCACAAGGATAAACCACTACTGCTATACTTAACGGTAACAGACACGGCCGTCGGCGCCATGCTAGCACAAGAGGCCAAGGACTCCGGAGTAGAAAACGCCATACACTTCGTCAGTCGGAAGCTACAAGGTAGTGAGCTAAACTATTCAGCATTAGAAAAGACGTGCACTGGACTGGTATGGGTGGTATCCAAGCTCAAGCATTACATGGTATCTCACCCTATACGGTTGGTATCAAAAATGGATCCGATCAACTACCTGTTTGACAAACCATCAATGTCCATGAGACTCACCAAGTGGTCAGTATTTCTGGGAGAATTCGACATCTCGTATGTTCCAAGAAAGGCAGTTAAAGGAAGAGCTATGGCAGACCAACTGGCAGATTCTCCGAGCACTGAAGAGCGAGGGCTAGAACTCGAGTTTCCAGACGATGGGATCTTTACAATAGAAGCCATGGACAAATGGAAACTTTTCTTTGACGGGGCTGTAAACAAAAGAGGCAACAGAGTGGGGCTTCTTCTGGTCGATCCCAAGGATGAGCATACCCCAATAGCAATCAAGCTAAATTTCACAACCACCAACAATGCTGCAGAATATGAGGCATGCATAGCCAGCTTGGAGGCTGCCTTAGAACGAAATGTAAAGGAGTTAGAAGTGTACAGAGATTGATATCATCGGTAAAATCCATCCCATGGGAAGCAACGGTCATGAATTTGTACTGGTAGCGGTAGACTATTTCACCAAGTGGGTCGAGGCGCAATCTTAGAAAATGTTGAATTATGTTAGGCCCAATTGGTAGGAAAATAGGCTAGAGGGGAGGGGGGTTAATAGCCTAATTAAAACTTTTTCAAAGAAATACTTTATAAATGCAAAGTCACTAATCAGTTTGCAAACTATTATCAGTAAGCGCAGCAGAGAAGATATGACTTAGTTTAACTCACACAGAAATAGTATGAAAAGGTTTTGAGAGCTTGGTTTAACACAAAATGATTTCACAAAGTTCAATGCGGTTTCAAGAGATTGGTAAATAGAAATGACAATGAATCAGTAAGAACAAGTATGATCTGATCTGCCGGTGATAGAGTTCCAACCGGCAATGACAAAGTAAGCAACAGGACACACAAAGATTTGGAGAGGTTCACAGTGTAAATACTGCTACGTCCTTTACCAAGTTTGGTCATAACTTGGATTTGGGTTAAGAGCACTATTAGATATCCCTAGTCTATTACAAGCACGGCTTTGCCGGATACAAAGACTAAACTCTAGAGATCACTAATGGATCGTGATACAAATACTGACCAATGTTTTTTAGCGGCAAGTCCAAGATAACTTATCTCACTCAGATGGGTGTGTGAATAACTCAAGCAACGTATTCCTTAGAATAATCTAGTTTGAGAATACTTACAATGTTGATGAGTTTGTGCATAAGTGTATGTCCTAATAAATGTTCTAATGATTATCTGGACAGAATGTTTGAGCTTCAATGAATGCTCTAAACAATCAACTCTCGTCAATGTGCTATTTTCACCAACCTTCTTCAATGCTCTGAGTCCTTTATTTATATAAGGAGTTAATTATTTGAGTCTTGTGGAAGAATGCTTGCAATTTGAATTTCCAGCTGGGTAGGTGAGGAACATTAAATGCTGTATCTTTGGCATTAATGGCGAAGATATGTAGTACACGCATGCTTGGAAAAGTATGATGGGTAAAGACCCCTTTATCTCAACCGGTTACCTGCAAAAAGCAAGTAGAGACAGAGTAGAGCTAAAAATAGCCTGGTGTCAGACGGCGCAGTGATCATGGCAGAGCAGATAAACTACCTTCGGATAAGACAGTACAGAAAGGACAAAGACAATCGGTAAATTTGAATTTAAGGTAGAACGATGAAACCTGACTACCAGTAAAGTCCAGACTGTCCTTGCTGATTGTCATGTCGTCGGCAACTTGTTTTGTGAACTGAGTAGTAAGTTGATCGGCAACTTGAATGCTGATCTGCTGATTTGATTACTGTTGTCCTCTAGTTGGTTTGCCTTGTATTGAAGAGCTGTAAAACACCTGTGCAGATCACTAGGAATCCTAAAGATGTTAATTAAGAAATTGGGGGACCCTAAATGATAACTATGATTGGGATTAAGCAATTCTATGTCCTATACATATATTTGAACAACAATCTCCTCCTAATTGCTTAAGTCCAATCACCCTAAACAAGAAAATCTATCTTAGATTAGTAAAAGAATGTATTCAAAGAGTAATCTATTTATTTTCATTCCCTAAGCCAAGTCACACTTGATGTCTTAGTAAAGGAAAAAAAATAAAAAATAAAATAAGATAAGAAAAGAAAGTTGATTGCTGATTGCAAAGATCAGAAGAGAAATAATAATCTGCAAAACAAAGTTAGCATGAAGAGCAGCAGATATATTATAAGAATATAACATAAAATAAGCAAACACTCAAACAGAAGCAATAATGGTTAGCAAAGATGTCTTTGATATATCTTTGAAGGTCTTCAGGATATCTATATCATTGGCTACATTGACTCAAGACTTGGGAGGGTCCTCTTGCTGGTCAGCAGCCTTTGATGTAGATTCAGTACGTTTGGCCTTCTTCTTTGCTCTGGCTTCCTCTTTGTCGGCTTTCCTCTTCTGCCTTCTATTAGAACTTTGGAATCTTTCAGTCAGCATCAGGTTATTTGCTTCAAGCGCAGCAATTTTTCGATGAGCATTAGCAAGAGCAAGATTGGCAGCAGATAATTATTTTTTAGTTTTCTCCAAGTCTTTGATCTGTAATCTTTGGTCATCTTTTGAATGGAATGAGTGGTTCCTAAGGATTCAGAAAGCTTTATCAATCGTTCCTCTCTATCGGCAAGAAGCTCCTTCAATTATTTGATTCTTCGATTGTCCTCCTCCTAATTGGACTTAAGTATCTTATCAGCAAGATCTCGATGAGAGTCCCTAATCATATCGGCAAGAAAGAGAGCCATATCAGCAAAATCAGCACGAGTGGCAGGCACTTGCTGATCAGACAAATCACCATCACCGAAGCGAAGGTATTCATACAAGCTGTTCACCACAACTGGCTGAAAGAGACTTAGAGATGATGGAACCACCAAGGAAGAGACAAAATCTTCATTCAACAAATCAACATCTTTTACAAGAACATCATCAGCAGCAGACATCTCATCATCCGAGGAAAGAACAATCAGCACAGGGGATGATGGAGGAGAAATAGGAGCAGGAGGCAGAAGCAAAAACCGTTGAAAGGCAGCATCATCAGCAGACTCGAAGTAATCAGCAGGAACGGATGTAGAGGCAATAAGAGAGAAATCAGCAACAGCGTAATCGGCAAGGGAAAATATGGATGAATAATTATGTCGCGATCTCCCGATAGATGAAAAACACCATCGTCTTCCATTGAAAGAAATAAGGCCATGATGAAGTTCAAGCAGGCATGACCTTCAAGAATAATGTTGACCAGATTTGCAATCATTAATCGTGAAGTGAAGACATAATCGTCAGCACACTGTCGAGGGTGAAACATCGGCAGTGTCAATGCAAGAGCAGCTGATTTGACTAAGTAGAGCAGTCCACGAGAGTCAGTAGCCTGGACTTCAAGGATGTCATAAAGTTTATCATTGATCATCATACATCTTCTCAGCCAACCATTGGTTGTGATGCATACTTCCTTTGGTGATGGACCAGGGAGATGAATTTCGCCACCTATTTTTAGCTTACCAGGCAAGCAATGTAGCAGTTCATACACTGGTGCTTTCTTTTTAAGCTTAGACACCCGAGGTGTTTTTCCTTTCTTCCTTTTAAACTTTACCTTAAACCAAGGCATGAAGACTAACTTTTCACTTGCTGTGGAACCAGCAATGAAGGGGTGTTTGGTGACATGTGGATGGTCTTTGCCGAATGGAGAATAAATTCTTTGTAGAGTAGAGCGAAAAGACATGATCGGCTGATGAGGAGGAAACAGTGGTCTACCAAACCTGTCAGTAGGAATGGAGACACTGGTTATGTACCAGTTTGAGCTAAGCATCTCCTTGCCATGAAGATCATAGTTATACTCAGAAGGTGGAGGAAAATTCTTGTCATCTTCATCCATAAAGGCTGGCAGCTCCACGTAATCATCAGGATCTATTTCATCTGAGCTTTCTTCAGCAGCAGCGGCAGCAACAACAGCGTCAGCAACAGGAGCATCGGTAACAGGATGAATATCAGGAGCAGGTAGAAGTAGAGGTTCCTCAGGAGCAAATAAAGCTACCCGGAATTCTTCTAGCTGCAAGTCATGAGCTATTATAGCATCAAGGGCAGCATTGTGCTTAACAGGATCGGCAATCTCAGCATCGGCACCTCCTCCCAACTCAACAATCCTTCTAACACCAGTAGGTTCAATAAAGATTACATCAGCAGAGACAGAGACTGGAATAACATCAGCAGTTGCTGGAATGATCTGAGTGTCAGCAATTGGCTCAGTCAGATGAGTGTCAGAAGTTGGCTCATCAGGAGATAAGATTTCATGATCATCGGCAACAACTTCTTGATCAGTATGTACTCCTCCTGAAATCGGCAACTCTTTAACAACAACTTGAGTGTCAGTAGTTTGCTCAATTGATGCAAGTTGGTCTTCTTTTACAATCAAAGGTTGAGTTTCCATATTTTCCTTAACTTGATTAACCAGGGGCTCATCAGCAACACTGGTTTCATCATCAGGTTGAGTTTCTGAAGTTTTCTCAACAATCTGTTCAACAGATTTATCAGCAGATCCTTTGTCAGCAAAACTGCCTCCTCCTTGACTACGCTCAGAGCCATCACTAGCTAATAATGAGTCAGCAAAGGCTTCAGCAGATGATACAGTAGCTGGAATGATAGTAGATTGAACCTGATCAGATGAGGGTTTCTTGAAAATTATGCTGATGGGCTTCAGCACACACGAAGTCAACAACATCAACAGAGCTACTGGGAGAAGGAATGGGAGTAGCTGCTGGTTGCTCGGCAGGAACAGGTGCAGGAGTAGAGGTTACAGGAGCAAAAGCAGCTCTAGCATTGATAAAGGCTTCAGAATCATTGAGCAAGTTCAGGGTTATCCTCTGCACATTCTTCACGAATTGAGTGGCTTGAGGACTTTTATTCAACCTTTCACTATCATTGTAGTTCAGCAAATCATCCTCGTCTTATGGTATTCCCAACTGGTAGGGATCTTGTTCAGCAGCTGGTTGAATACGGAGGCATAAGAAACCCAGACATCTTGTACGATCAGATCTTGTCTAATTCTATCTTGAAACAAATAGACCTGATTCCAAGGGAGAGGTAGCAAGTCAAAGTACCTTCCAAAATTAAGTCTTAGCTCTGCTTCAGGCAACCTCTGAAATCTCTGAAGAGGTACAAACTTCTCTTTATACATATCGGTGAGATTGTTCAGGCTTTTATAGTCAACATAATCAGCACGGGTTCCAGGTGGAACTTGCTCCTTTCTTTTCTCATGAAACTGGAGCAACAGGTGTAGACACCCCGCCTTGGACCGCTCACCCCGATTGCACATTTGATTTTGTGTTTCTCCCTCTTTTAAGTACTTTTTGTTAGTTTCTGTTACCTTCGTTAAGTTCCTGACTGACTTCGTTAAGTCCAGGGGCTAAACTGAATAACAAGGCTGACTTTCTAGTCCATTCTGTCAAAAAAGCTATCTCTGAGTCGCGCGCCTCCGACCATAGGAGCCAGAAGCGCGCGCCTTCCACCCCCAAGGTGGGAAGCGCGCGCCTCTGGGTGTCAGTTACAGATTTATGTCCAAGAATCTCTCCCTTGCTCCTCTTACATGATTTTGCCCAGGAAATATCTCTTGATGACTGAGTTTTGGCACCGAAAACATATATTTTCTACCTATAAAAACATCCCTTTTCCACCATCTTCAAGGACCGAAAATTCTCTCTACACAAAAACTATACACAAATCATTTCCAAGCATTTTTCCGAGTAATTCACCAAGAAGTGTTTGAAGTCCTTCGAAGCATAGGTAAAGGTCCATCTTCCTCCTTCTTCTCTACTTCATCTCTTTCTTTTACTTTAATCAAATGTGCAATCACCCAAACATTTTGGGACTTGACACCAGAGACTACTTCACCTTATTGAAGCTAGTCAAGGAGTTATCTCCCTACATTTCAAACACCCTTTTTAAACCCCCTTTTATTATAGTCAAAAATAGGAAGAAAATCAGATCAAACAAGACCAACATTAGTTGGGCGAGGTGGGTGTTTAAGTACTTCCCATCTCGTAACCTAACCTCCGAACCTCCAAACAAGAATCTCTGTTTTCATAATCAAACTTAGGCTCAATATTAGGTTTTTCTTATGTTCCTCTAAAACATAGGTGGCGACTCTAAACAAATAAAACACAAGTTAGACATCCTAGGAATAACTCGCGTGCTCTAGCCAAGCCGCGCCCTCCCGGGTTATCTACAGTGGCGACTCCGCTGGGGACGTTTGAAGGTTAAACTTGCGTTTCTGATCAAAGTCTACATTTTTTCTGGGAATTCTGGTTCCTGATGGGGGAAGCGTGCGCCTCTAGCCTTCTTGGCCTAAAGCGCGCACGTCCCACATCAATGACCAGAATCGCCCGCCTCCCATATGTTCTTCCTATTTTTGTTCTTTTTTCTACACTAATCATTTCTGCAGGGATTACAATGTGTATTCAGGACCAGGGCTATCCCCTGAGTCCAAAGTCTGACAGTCTGACAGGTTTGCCCAGAAGCGGGCGCCTCCTATAGACACTGTGCCATGCGCGCGCTTCCCACAACACAAGCCAAAGGCGCGCGCTTCTGGGCAGTTTTCCAGAACTGGAACAGGTTCTCAGAACAGAGCAGAATGATGGGGTGTGGGCACAGTTGCCTACATCATGACTGATTTGGACCTCTTAAACTGTTTTGTTTTGTGTTTTTATCGGTCACACGGGTGATTCGAGAGTTGTAATTACGTGCTTATTTGCTTTTCTTTCATTCATAAAAAAAAAGGTAAAAAAAATGCTTTGTCACATGTTGGACCTCACACTACGTGCATAAATTCCTATAAATTGCTCACTATCTAGTCGCACAAGTTCATAACCCCAAACCCGTAGAGGCCCGTCCTAGGAAGTTCCAAGCTCCACCCGACCTTGACTCTTTCGAAGCGGTAAACCTCAACCCGTGGCGTAGTTCATGACTACATGCAGGGGGTGACCTTAAGCTTCTCATTAGCCGAGCATAAGCCAACACAATTCTAGTTAGGGTCTAACACTCCGTGACTAAGTCGATTTTCATGTGCTGAGATTTCCCTAAACTAATGTCTTCAAAACATACATGCCAAGTGGTTATCATGGACGAAATAAAAAGCCGTCCCCAAGTGGTTATTATGGACGAAAATAAAAATCCGTCCCTGCATGTATGCTATACTACATTAATTTAGTTTAATCCCGACATGTGTAGGATTCACAAATGTGGTGGAATCCGATGAGTATATGGGACCGCGAGAAGGTCTATATACTAGTGTGATGATTCCATTATTTCCTTAGAAACTCAAAAGGGATTCCGTCCCTCCAACTTATAAAAAAAGTCTTTTCTTTATGTGGTTTGAGTCGTGTGCCCATTGTGTGTTCTAAGCCTCTTCATGGACCGAAAGTGTTACTCAAGACTGATAAGGGCCTCTTCTGCAATATAGGTTCAATTGGTACTTACAGAGTCTACCGGGATTCAGCGAATCTGTTAGTTCGTGAAGTGATTACTCCAACAGCTCCAACAGCTCCAACAGCAACCATGACCGGCAACAGCAACACCATGTCTCTCGAGCAACTTTCAACTATGGTCCAAGTGCTCCAAGATCAAGTCTCCACTCTTAATAAGGAGGCCCAAAATAAGGATGATCTTTGGCAATCCCACCTCGACAATCAAAGGGAGGCCCACGAGGCCGAAATGGAGCAAATGAAAGAGAAGCTCACCAATCTTGCCAAGGGTAAGGACAAGAAAGACAATGAAGAGTCCGAGTGGACCCAAGGCTTATTTAAGAGCCCCTATGTCAATACCCGCACCAAGAAAATGGGTGAACCAAGCACCGAGAATAATGAGCACAAGATGGTTGATTCAATTATGGCTTACATAGATCAGCGCTTCAACGGCCTCAACGTGGGGAAAAGTCCTGACACGAGCCTTTATCAGTCCTCCATTCTCATGAGCACAATGGCCGCTCTCCCTGAAAAGTTCAAGATGCCCGACATCAGCAAGTTTAAGGGCAACTCTTGTCCCATGGCACACATCGAGACTTACATTTGGGCTATGGTTCTGAAGAAAGTCTCCCCCAAGGTTATGGAACAATGCTTCCCTCTTAATCTTGAGGGGACGGCAAAGGATTAGTATGCTACTCTCCCACTCACAGTCCGTCTTGATTGGGACGCCGCTATGCTTGCCTTCAAGATTCAATACCAAGGCAACACCACCCACTGGCCAACCAAGAAAGAGCTCGATAACACTACTCAAAGGGACAATGAGTCCTTCATTGACTTCACGAGAAGGTGGAATGACAAGCTTGCTGAGATTGTCGAGAGGCCTAATACCAAAGAGCAAATGGACATCTTCCTCAAGTGTCTAAAGATTGATCTCCGCACCCACCTAAGTGGGGCTTGCTATGCCGATTTCTCTCAAATGTATGAGGTGGGAATCCGAATGGATGAGTTGCTCAAGGATATCAATAAAAATGCTCCTCGTTTCCGATACAAGGCTGCCTCTAACTCAAACAAAGAGGCTTCAGTTAATGCCGTTACTACCAACAAGGGGAATTACAAAAGGGTTCTCCCACCACAAGGCAAGAAATTTTAAGATGATCGTGTCTACACGCCTCTCCAAGGCATGACTATCACCGAGGACTTCGAAGCTCTCAAGGCCAAAGGGCAAGTTACTCCTCTCCAAGGGTACAAACCCAAGACGATCCGTCCCAACCATGCCTACCACAAGCATTGTGACTACCACCAACATAGTGCCCATACCACCGAGGAATGATTTGTCCTCCGCAATGTCATCCAAGATCTCATAGACAAGAAAGAATTCATAGTTCCTAGTGGTGATGATGTCAATGTAATAGAGCTAGGAAAGTTTGAGGAGACCACTTATTTAATCCCAATTGTGAATAAAGGCTCCAATGTTATGAATGCAATTGATAATTCTTGCTACATTGTGACTTATGATGAGGTAATGAGGGAAGTGCTAGAGAATAGGAAAAAGAGGCAAGATGGGAACGTCAACATGCTAACTCGATCCGGACGAGTCATAGCAAGCAACCCCACTACTTCTGCACCAAGAACCTCTTCTCAAAGATCGCAAGCTCGCGACACTCCCGAAGATCCCTTTTTGATACAACTCAAGAAAACTCAAGCCAATATCTCCATTTGGGACCTTATTGAATCTTCAAAGAAGCACCGAGATCTTATCATCAGTAATCTCGACGACACATCAGTCTCTCCTGATACAACTCCCGAGGACCTTACTGCAATGATAGGCCACATTCATTTTGGCAATGTCATCACTTTTTCCGACATGGAGCTTCCACCATTTGGGCCTGATCACAATGAGGCCATCTGTCTCAAGGTGAGAGCAAGGGGGAGACCTATTTCAAGAGTCTTGGTCGACGGTGGTTCCGCACTCAACTTGATGCCCGGCCGAATCATGGGCATACTGGGGCTTAAGAATTCAGACTTAAAGCCTTCTACTCAAGTGATCCGAGGTTACGACAGCACTGCCCGCACAGTCATGGGTATGGTGAAAATAGACAATGAGTTTGGAAGCATGGTCATGTCCGTCTCGTTCCAAGTGCTCGATGTGCCTTCCTCATTCAATTTTCTCTTGGGCTGACCGTGGATACATAGTTCCAATCCGGTCCCTTCAACTCTCCATCAGTGTGTCAAATTCAGAAATAGGGATGAAATAGTGACCATCATGGCAGAAAACGTCACTATCCATAGAAAAGGGAAACCCGTTCACCAAGTCCAGCATGGTTTAGCAGATGTAGACACCCCGCCTTGGACCTCTCATGTCCCGATTGCATACACATTCTGTGTCCTCCTCTTTTCTGTCAATTTTCGTTAACTTTCGTTACTTTCCGTTAAGTTCTCGACTTACCCCGATAGTCTTGGACTTGACTAAGTGAAAAAGTCAACCTTGAGTCTTTATTTCATTTGTTTTTGTTGACTTTTGTGATGTTCGTTAAGTTTCTGACTGATCTCGTTAGTTTTGGGACTTAACTGCATAATAGGGTTAACTTTTGGGTTAAAATATGTATTTTCTGAAGACGGGACGAGCGCGCCTCCGGCCTTCTTTGTGAAAGGCGTGTGTCTCCAATAGGGGGTGCGGGAGGAGCGCGCTTCTCGCCTCCAATTGGGGCTAGACATCAATTTTCGTTGGACACCGCGGAGACAACATTCAAGCGAGGCAATCCGGACTTCGATCGAATATGACTTGATCTTGGGTTGGCATTACAAACACACAATGATCAAAATGGTTCACCCACGAACTAAAAAAAAAAAAAAAAATCTTTTCCCACATGTGTACATATTCTATTCCTACAAAAGACAAAAAGAATTTTCTTTTTCTTTTTCTTTGTCTCCTTATTTGTGCAAAAATATGTGCATCATTTTATCTTACTCCTTGCTTCCTCCCTAGCATTCCCCAGCATCCTTGAACTACGCTGGTCTGATTCTCTTCAAGGGATACGTAGGCAGCCTTTTGGCACGACCAACCCACCATCCAGAATACCATCTCGCCGACACTCCATCAAAGGCAAGAACAATTCATCATCACCAACATCATCATTCTCAATCCAAAGCATGGATACTCTTCATCAAAAGCATCAACATCCTTCAGAAATCCATCTCCAATCAAGCGACAATGGTAAGTGAAGGTATGAATACATCCGAAGCTTTCCTCAAATCAAACCGCACACAAAATCACTTTCTCCATTCTTACAAAAACTCTCTCTCATGCAAAACTGCTTTCAAATCACATTGCACCACGAGCACAATTTCTCTCTTCATTTCACACTTCATGCATCTTCTTGCACAAACACATATACCTGCCAAGCACACACTTAACAGGTACCACCACAAGGTCAACAGCATCTGCAACTCAAGGCACTTCATCCCCAGCAGAAAGTGATCCGCCGTCAACTACGCCTGCATCCCACAGAGTCAAACAATTACAGTTCAATGACAATAACTCGGTCCATGGTGAGCCATAAAATCACCACATTTCCATCAAGCAACACAACAATATCACATATAGGCAGACGGAGCCTCGGATCCCGCCATCAGCAAACAGATCCCGTGCCAGCAAAACGGATCTCGCATCAGCAAACGGATCCCGCCTTAGCAAACGGATCTCGCAGCAGCAAACGGATCCCGCTTCAGTAAACGGATCCCGCATTAGCAAACGGGTCCCGCATCAGCAAACGGATCCCGCCTTAGCAAACGGATCCCGCATCAGTAAACGGATCCCGCCTCCAGCAAACGGATCCCGCCTTAGCAAACGGATCCTGCTTCAGCAAACAGATCCCACATAAGTAAACGGGTCCCGCATCAGCAAACGGATCCCGCTTTAATAAACGGATCCCACCTTAGCAAACGGATCCCGCCTCAAGAAACGGATCCCGCATCCGCACCAGCAAATGGATCCCGCACCAGTAAACGGTTCCCGCCTTTAGCAAACGGATCCTGCTTCAGCAAACGGATCCCACTTCAGCAAACGGATCCCGTGTCAGCAAACGGATCCCGCTTCAGCAAACGGATCCCGCTTCAGCAAAACGGATCCCGCCATACCCTTTCTATATCAATAAAGCCGCTCACACAGGGAGCGCACCTCTATCCTTCGAAAATTTCAAATTCATGTTTTATTGAGTCTTTATTTTCTCTTGTCGATGTCCTCGGCGGTTGTCTTTCTTTCGTCGACGTGTTTTGCTTCGCAATCCACGTCGCCGAGGGGCTCTGTAAACACCCCGCCTTGGACCTCTCATGTCCTGATTGCATACACATTCTGTGTCCTCCTTTTTTTTGTCAATTTTCGTTAACTTTCGTTACTTTCCGTTAAGTTCTCGACTTACCCCGATAGTCTTAGACTTGATTAAGTGACAAAGTCAACCTTGAGTCTTTATTTCATTTGTGTTTTGTTGACTTTTGTGATGTTCGTTAAATTTCTGACTGATCTCATTAGTTTTGGGACTTAACTGCATAACAGGGTTAACTTTTGGGTTAAAATATGTATTTTCTGAAGACGGGACGAGCGCGCCTCCGGCCTTCTTTGTGAAAGGCGCGCGCCTCCAATAAGGGGTGCGGGAGGAGCGCGCTTCCCGCCTCCAGAATCCCAGATTTTGCCAAATTTTCCTTCTTTTCTGATTTGTAACCCCAAAGCCATTATGGCTTGGCTTGATCCGGGGAATAACCATTCTTGTCAACACAACCACCACCCCTACCCTTTAAATACCTCTTGTTTCCACCATGGAAAGGGGGATCCTCTCTTTAACAAAAACTCTCTTAACACAACAAGAGAAAAGACTTTTCTTAACTTACAACTATCACACACACACCCAAAAAACTTCATTTTCAAGGGTGGTTGATATAGACAAGTTTGGTTCTTCTCCACTCAAGATAAGGTACGATCTTCTTCTAATCTCATCTTACTTCCTTTTATTTAGACATTCTCTTCATCTTTTTACCTTCCCAATGGGTATGCAATCTCCATAAACGGAATACAACCAAAAGGCCACTTCACTATTGAAGTTTGGCCAAGGTTACATTCCCACATTTCAATTCCATTTTTTACATTTAATTTCCTCTCTTAATATAATCGTTCAACATGTAATCATTTGACATTTAATCAATAAAAGTATTTTCTTTCACTTCCGCTTTCTTTTCATTATCCTTGTTAGCAAAAATTAGTACAATTAAATTGAAAAACATTTAACATTAGAACACCAAAAGTAGCAAGACCCGCGTAAGCGGGGCGGAATGGGTGTTTAAGTACTTCCCACTCCATCACCTAACCCCCGAAGCCCTCACCTCAAGAATCTTTTGTTTCGTAATCAATAAAAAAGGCTATTTTTTTAGGTTTTCTCGCGTTCCTCTAAAACGCGGGTGGCGACTCTTATAATCAATTAGACATCCTAGGTAATTCACTGCTCTAGCCAAGCCGTGGTTCCCCGGGGTATCTACAGCAGACTCTACTCTCTCCGGCGTCTCAATCAACGCCATTGACAAAGAAGGGGGAAACAGATCTTGGACCCTTGTCAATCGCAAGGTCCTCCGTATGATGAGGAATATGGACTTCTTCCCCGGTTTGGGCCTAAGGAAATACCAACAGGGTAGAATGCAACCCGTGGAGATCCCATTCGTCAAGAGCAAGTTTGGTTTGGGATATGAGCCTTCTAAAGATGACTTGAAATACGAGCAAGCCATCAAGAATGAAAAGGCCCGAGCTCGGAGGGAAGGTCGTCATTATGAGATTCCCAATTTGAAACCTTATCGCAAGACACTGAATGGCTACTTTGTCCGTCAGGGGGAAGACGTTCTGTACATGATCTTTCCTGAGCCGTGGATTAACAGCAAGGGCATCAGAAAGTCCGGTCTTGAAATCTTTGCTGACTGTGAGATCCAGAAATCCGAAGGGGAACCAACTCCCACGTCTCCCTGAGAATGGTGGGGGAAGAAAGTGACCATAGAGTCCGAAACAGAGATTACCGTGGGGGAGGAATCGAAGGATCTAGCCTCCATGTTTGAAGAACTTGCCATCATGGATGAGTGCCAAGTAAATGCCATCTACGACACCGACACGAGAAGGGAAACTATCACCGAGATCCAGCTAAGCTCCGAGCCAATCAACAACTGGTATTCTATAAAGGGGCCCGTGGTATCCAAGGAATTCTTGGTCGAGAAGATGGGGTGCATTCTGCACAAGGTTACGAAGGAAGACTTGTTCACTTTCACTTTCGAGTCCGAGAATGTTTCTGACATCCTCACCCAAGAGGATATGGATGCCATAGCCGAGCGTGTGTTCCCTTTCATTGTTAATGAAAAATTTGATCTTTCTGAGTACCCCGAGATTGCAAACATCATGAATGATGAATTAACTAATAATGAATTTAATGAACTAGTTAATAACGATTCAAATAATGATGAAATAGACCACGAAAACACAACATACTTAAATAAGCTTGCTCAACAGGTCTGTAGTCGTGGTGAAAATGGTCCAGGGGCTGACGAAGAATTGCATGTTGTTAATATGGGTACCGACAAAGAGCCGAAAGAAACCAAGATCGGAAGCTTCTTCAAGGGGGAAGCGAAAGACATATTGACTGCACTACTCAAAGAGTTCGTGCATGTATTTGCATGGTCATACAAAGACATGCCGGGTTTGGACAGAAAGGTCGCCGAACACAAGATTCTGATCAGAGACAACGTTAAGCTGATAAAGCAGAAACTCAGAAAGATCAAGCCAGAATGGTCTTTATAAGTCAAAGAAGAGATAGAGAAGCTTCTCAATATGGGCTTCATCAAAGTTATTGAGTATCCGATATGGTTAGCCAATGTGGTCACAGTGCGAAAAGCTAATGGTAAGGTCCGTGTATGTGTGGACTTCCGGGATTTGAACAAAACTTCTCCAAAGGAAGACTTTCCACTACCCAACATTGATAAGCTAGTCGACTCCATTGCTGCCTACGAGGTCCGCTCGTTTGTGGATTGTTTTGCTGGGTACAATCAAATTCTCATGGCCAAGGAGGATTAACACAAGATTGCTTTCACAACACCATGGGGCACCTTTTGCTACACAGTTATGCCGTTTGGGTTAAGGAACGCTGGGGCTACTTACCAAAGGGCCGTGACAGACTTGTTCCATGACATGATTCATAAAGAGATCGAGGTCTACATGGACGACATGATCATCCACTCTAAGGGGACCGACAATCAACATTTGATCGACCTCCGCAAGTTCTTTGAAAGGCTTCGACAACACAAGATGAGGCTCAATCCCGCAAAGTGCACTTTTGGGGTTATCCGAGGCAAGGTTCTTGGTTACATGGTCACGGAAAGGGGAATTGAAGCGGATCCCTCAAAAATTAAGGCAATCATTGACATGCCTCCTCCCAAGACACAGAAAGAAATCAAAGGTTTTATGGGCAGACTTCAGTACATCAGTCGGTTTGTGCACCAGCTCACTTCCATGTCTGAGCCAATCTTCAAGCTACTCAAGAATAATGTGGCTCTAGAATGGACCGACGCTTGCCAAGAAGCTTTCGACCAAGTGAAACATTGCTTAACATGCCCCCCAGTCTTGGTTCCACCTGTAGATACCCCAGGAAAATACAACTTGGCTAGAGCGGTGAATTATCCTAGGATGTCTAATTGATTTTAGAGTCGCCACCTATGTTTTTAGAGGAACATAAGAAAACCTAAGAAATAGCCCTTTTGTACGAAAACCAGAGATTCGGGAGAGAAGAGTTCTGGGGTTAGGTGACGGAGTGGGAAGTACTTAAACTCCCACTCCGCCCCGCTTACACGGGTCTTGCTACTATTGGTGTTCTAATGCTAAAAGTCCTTCAATTTATTAATAGTAAAAATGTGCTAACAATTACAATGTAAAGAAAAGGGGAAATAAAAGAGAATTATTTATTGATTAATTTATGCTAAAGATTACATTAAGAGAAGAAGAGTAAATTGAAGTAAAGATTAAAATGTAGGGAGATAACCTTAACCAACTTTAATGTAGTAAAGTGATTATTTAGTCATGTCCCAATTGATGGGGATTGCATACATTAAGAAGAATAAAGTAAGAAAGGAGAAATGAAGTTGTACCTTTCGAAGAAGACTTCAAACTTTGACTTGAAAAGAGTTTGTGTAGAGTTTTTGGTGCTTGAATTGTTATTGGGAGAATTCTTGTAGAGAGAATTCTTGAGAGAAATGTGTATAATTTATTTGTGAAGAAATCTCAAGTCCTTTTCTAAGGTAAAAAGAAGAGGTTTAAATAGGTGAAAAAGAGAGGAAAAGAAGCTTTTCTAACCAATAAGAAAAATAAAGAAAATCAAATAATAAAGAAAAAATCAAATAAAATAAAAAGGGATATTTTATTTTAAAGCTATGGCTAGAAGTGTGGGATTGGGAGTTAGTGAATAAAGGGGGGATGAATGTGGATGTAAAAAGGAGTGTTTGTGATCAAGAAAATGGAGGGAAAAGGCTGCAGTCCGTAACTGCCATAATGGGAGGTGTGTGCTTCCTGCTTTGGCTGCGAGAGGCGCACGTATCCCGTAGGTAATGCCGGAGGCGCCCGCGGGTAAAAAGGACAGGATGACAGAATGACCTTAAAAGTTAACTCTGTTATACAGTTTAGTCCAAAACTAACGGAATCAGTTAGGAACTTAACTGAAGTAACAGAAATTAACAAAAATAAGTTAAATAAAAATACTATGTATGCAGTCGGGGTGAGAGGTCCAAGGCAGGGTGTCTACAGGGCCCCTCGGCGACATGGATTGCAAAGCAAAATGCGTCGACGAAAGAAAGACAACCGCCAAGGACATCGACAAAGAAAAAAGAAAGAAAATAAAACAGGAATTTGAAATTGCAAAAGATAGAGGTACGCTCCCTGTGTGAGCGACTTTTGTTGATTGATGAGGTGGCATGTTCCGTTTGTAAATCTGTCGGCTGAACTCGTTAGTGAATCCATTGGATGAGGCCATCAGTGAACCCTTGAATGAGGCCGTTAGTTAACCCTTGTATGAGGCCGTTAGTGAACCCTTACATGAGGCCATTAGTGAACCCTTGAATGAGGCCGTCAGTGAACCCTTGAATGAGGCCGTCAGTGAACCCTTGTATGAGGCCGTTAGTGAACCCTTGTATGAGGCCGTTAGTGAACCCTTGAATGAGGCCGCCCTTGTATGAGGCCGTTAGTGAACCCTTGAATGAGGCCGTTAGTGATCCCTTGAATGAGGCTGTTAGTGAACCCTTGAATGAGGCCATTAGTGAACCCTTGTATGAAGCTGTTAGTGAACCCTTGAATGAGGCCGTCAGTGAACCCTTGAATGAGGCCGTTAGTGAACCTTTGTATGAGGCCGTTAGTGAACCTTTGAATGAGGCCGTTAGTGAACCTTTGAATAAAGCCGTTAGTGAACCCTTGTATGAGGCCGTTAGTGAACCTTTGAATGAGGCCGTTAGTGAACCCTTGAATAAGGCCGTTAGTGAACCTTTGAATGAGGCCGTTAGTGAACCCTTGTATGAGGCCGTTAGTGAACCCTTGAATGAGGCCGTTAGTGAACCTTTGTTGACGAATTCGTTAGTGAATCTGTTTGATGAATCCGTTAGTGAATTCCTTGGATGAGTCCGTTTGTGAACCCTTGTTGAAGAATATGTTAGTGAATCCGTTTGATGAATCCGTTAATGAATCCCTTGTATGAGTCCATTGGTGAACCCTTGTTGATGAATCCGTTAGTGAATCCGTTTGATGAATCCGTTAGTGAATCTCTTGGATGAGTCCGTTGGTGAACCTTGTTGACGAATCCGTTAGTGAATCCGTTTGATGAATCCGTTAGTGAATCCCTTGGATGAGTCCGTTGGTGAACCCTTGTTGACGAATCCGTTAGTGAATCCGTTTGATGAATCCGTTAGTGAATCCCTTGGATGAGTCCGTTGG
Organism: Campanula takesimana; assembly: GCA_026119855.1. Taxonomy (NCBI): domain Eukaryota; kingdom Viridiplantae; phylum Streptophyta; class Magnoliopsida; order Asterales; family Campanulaceae; genus Campanula; species Campanula takesimana. The sequence continues at coordinate 1,451,103 of JAOWBW010000151.1, read as the reverse complement.
TGAACCTTGTTGACGAATCCGTTAGTGAATCCGTTTGATGAATCCGTTAGTAAATCCCTTGGATGAGTCTGTTGGTGAACCCTTGTTGACGAATCCGTTAGTGAATCCGTTTGATGAATCCGTTGGTGAATCCGTTAGATGAATCCGTTAGTGAATCCTTGAATGGGTCCGTTGGTAAACTTTGTTGACGAATCCGTTGGTGAATCCGTTTGATGAATCCGTTAGTGAATCCCTTGAATGAGTCCGTTGGTAAACTCTATTGACGAATCCGTTGGTGAATCCGTTTGATTGCTTGAGAAGTGGTGATTTCCGTTGTTCCCCATGGGCCGAGTTGCCATTTGTAGCTGTCTCTGACGTATGCCGTTCGGAGCTGCAATTGCTGTTGACTTTATGACTTTTGCTGGGTGCGAGCACAGTTGACTGCGGACCAAAAAGATGAGTTTTCCCTTTAGAGAGGAAAATGTCGAGATTGACCTTGACTCGAAAAGAAAGACACAACCTATTTTTAGTGGAAGTTTCTATCTAATTTTAGTTTAGACATGCCTTAAGGGCGGACCAAATTAATGTGTGCCCGTCTGTGTTTCTGAGGGCGAAGATCGTTGTGGCTTTGATGAAGAATTCTGGTCCTGTTGACTTTTGTTCCTGCACGATTTCCTCTTTTGACAAGGGCCGGTCGGAGCATTTCTGAGATGGGAAGCGGGCGCCCCGGCTAGTGGATGTGGGACACGCGCGCCTATCATGGGAATAGCGGGAGGCGCGCGCTTCTGGGAAGCGAAATTCGGGGCTTGACACTTGCTGGCCAAAAGATCTCCAACAGCTATAATATCAGCCTCTGTTCGAGACTATTCTCTCAACATCTATTTTCTGCCATTCTTGAACATTCTTTCTTTGCCCAATTTTGCTTGTAATCAACATTTCCCATGGCTTCCGGTTCTTTTGTTCTTGGTGCCAAGGTTGTTGGTGAGTATGAGAAGGACCTGTCAACCTTCGTGTACTCTTTCAAGACCCATCCCAAGAAGGATTTTGTAAAAGATTTTGGTTTCCGAATTCTTTTTACTCTTCGGACTTTGAAGCCGGATTGGGACCTTTTGAAGGCTGCTGCAACCTTTCGGGACTGTGATAGTCACACTTTTAATTTTTTGGCAAATGAAATGGTGCCAACCGTTGATGACTTTTGTGCCATTCTTGGCATGCCGCTGGGGGGTCATATTGTCGTCCCCAAATACCATCGTAGAGTGATCGATTCTTGGTCTGACTTGTTGAGTCTTCCCATCGGAGATGTGAGGATGATGTTGCACGGCACTGCGGTCGACGTAACTGAGTTGCCAATGTTCTTCAGTTTGCATTCAGAGGATATGGCGGTTCAGTCCTTTAAGAGGAATGCCATGGCGATTTTCCTTTTCAGCGAGGTTCTGTTCGTGACACCCCTCGGGACCGCGGATGCGCAGTTGGCTGAAATTGTCTTGCAGGCAAAGGAGCAATAGTTTAGCATAATCCCTCCCATAGTGGGGGAAACTCTGCATGGCTTGGATGAGTTGCATCTGACACGCCCCCAAGTCCCAGGATTCCCTAATAGAACCTCGAACCTGGTGCGCGTAACTAACAAGAAGCGGAAAAATGGGAATGACACCTGAATATATCAAACTGACATCATAAATATACTCAAGAGGAACGAGCTAAGATAGCTCACAATTAAACCAAATATGGTTATACACAGCGGAAAACATGCCTAGCACATAAGCTGGCATTACAAGAACTATACAAGTCTACCCAATATACTGAGTCTAAACAAGTGATACAAGATCATCCTCACTAAAACTGGAAAGGATAACAATCCGCAAACAAGAACATCCTGCCAAGTAGGCCCCTGCTAAGTCGAGCCTTACAACGTATTACCACTTGCTTTCCTGGGGGGGGGAAACAAATAAACAAGGAACGGGGTGAGATAAATATCAGTAAGTTACTAGATACAAGTACATAGCATGTTATCATGTAATCATGCAAATCAAGAAGATTATCAAGTAATCATGCTCAAGATATCATCAAGTAACAAGTATATGAGAGGCTAAGCCAACTCATTAAGTAGCTAAGATATAAGGCTAAACTATCACGTTACAAAGGATATTCCAACCTTATTCCTCCCAAGTAAACCATTGTTGTCGTTGCTTATTGCAGTTGACAAATTACGATCAATCAAGTTGTTGCTGTGCAGTACACAAGAGGACCCGGTAACCAGTGTCACACTCGAGAACAAGATTCAAGACAAGAGGTATAGCAGTCACTTTATTAGGCGTATTGCTCTAACAAAGGAGGCTATATGCCCTTACTATGATCGGTAGTAAGGGGTCAAGCGCAGATACATAGATCCCCGATTATCACTTAGCCCCATCACTCACGATAAGCGTGAACCTATATATCTCCGAACAAGCAAGGACCAGCTAGACTCACACAAGAATGCACAAGTAGGTATTTACTTGAACTACGAGAGTAGAACTAAGTCCAAAAGTAGTGGACTAGCTCTTCATGAACCATGTAATCATGTGCTCACTAAATACAAGTACACGTACGCAATAATTGCGAATACAAATCAGTATAACTATGGCACATAATGTGTCCATGTAACACAATCAAGCCAAATTTGAGTCTATTAATAACAGACCCCAACCAAGTAGTAGGGTAAGTCATACTATATCACTTTGTCACATGAAATATTTGCACGTACATATTCATATAACCTTTAACACACTAATATGTCTATCACAATACCCTTACTTCTAAGTAGAGCCCAACATCTTAGACTCTAAGCACGTAGTCGAATAGGTCGTATTGTACCTAGTCACAATCACATCTCGCGTATATTTATCGCTAATCATCGAATACATTTTCCAACACATATTGTGTTCTATAATCATTGTTTTATGAATTATCTTCATATTATACCAGTCCCTATTTCTTTAGGAACCCATTTCAGGAACAATATATTTTCTTTATACTTTAGATACTTCATTGAGTATATGCACGATTAAAACCAATTACTAGCACATTAGTGCTTGTTCATAGCACTTTCAATACACACGTATTAGATTCAAGTATGTAATAGAGTTGTTCATTCTCTATCTAGTTCTATATTCCAATTCTTTGGTTATTTATATCAAGTATCAAGTAGTTAACAAGCCACATTCTATCAAGTAGTTATGTGCAAGATTTACACATACACATCAAGGATAGTTCTAACACGTTAGTGCTTGTTCATAGCACTTTCAAGTTCATTACCATACACATGTATTGGTTTCAAGTCATGAACAAGATTTTATCATCTTATATTCATGTTTTCAATCCAATTCTTTGGATGTTCAAGACATGTACAAGAATTAATTATCTTATACTCATGTTATTATTCCAATCTTTGGATATTCAAGTCATGTACAAGATTTAATTGTCTTATACTTCAAGTTCAAGCTAAGTAGATGAGTTATACATCTCATACTTACAAGTTCTTAATCCTATACTTTGGATGTTCAAGCTCAAGACATTGTTCTAGTGCCCCTAAGGTACACAAACATTGGTTTCAAGGCACATATAACACATTAGTGCTTGTTCATAGCACTTTCAAGACATATAAAAGAGTTCTTACTCTTATACTCAAGTTCTCTATTCAAATCATTGAATATTCATGTTCAAGACCAAGTTCTGATGCCCCTAAGGTGTTATAACACTTGCTAGGACATCTTATACTAAGGCTATATACCTTAACTAGGGTTACTTCTAGATTGATCTCACTTTAAACAAGCTTTTTGGATTTTCAGACAACCGGGCGGCCGCTCAAACCTGACCGGGCGGCCGCTCACTTAGCCATTTTTCTATGGAAATCCTTCATTAGTTGTGGGCCGCCTGTAGATACCTCGGGGAACCACGTCTTGGCTAGAGCGGTGAATTATCCTAGGATGTCTAACTTGTTTTAGAGTCGCCACCTATGTTTTGAGGAACATAAGAAAAATCTATTGATTGTAGCCTAAGTTTGATTACGAAAACAGAGATTCTTTGTTTTGAGGTTCGGGGGTTAGATTACGAGATGGGAAGTACCGAAACACCCATCTCGCCCAACTAAAGTTGGTCTTGCTTGATCAAAATCTACATGAATAATAACGTTCTTCTTCTTCTTCTTTAAGTCATGAAAAGGGGGTTTAAAATAGAGTTTGGAATGTAGGAGATAACTCCTTAACCAACCTCAATGAGATGAGGTGATCATTAGAGTCATGTCCCAAAATGATTTGGGTGATTGCATATTTGATTAGAGTAAAAGAGAGAGAGGAGATGAAGTAGAAAAGAAAGGAAAAGATGGACTTTTACCTACAATTTGAAGACCTTCAAATATTGCTTGAAGAAATCCTTGGAGAACCTTTAGAAAGTGAGTTTGGTATAGTTTTTGTAAGTTTAATCTTCGGTCCTTGAAAATGGAGGTAAAGAGAGGTTTTTATAGGTGAAAGAGGGGACTTTTTGGTGCCAAAACTCAGTCACCAAGAAATCCTTCCGGGGCAAAATCCTGTAAATTGAGCAAGGGAGGGAATCCTGGCCAGAAATCTATAACCGACGCCCAGAGGCACGCGCTTCTTGCTTTGGGGGCGGGAGGCGCGCGCGCCTGGCTCCTAGTGTCGGAGGCGCGCGACTCAGAGAAGGCAATTTTGACAGAATGGACTAGAAAGTCAGCCCTGTCATTCAGTTTAGTCCCTGGACTTAACGAAGTCAGTCAGAAACTTAACAGAAGTGACAGAAACTAACGAGAAACACTTAAAATGGGGAGAAACATAAAATCAAATGTGCAATCGGGGTGAGCGGTCCAAGGTGGGGTGTCTACAGAGCCCCTCGGCGACATGGACTGCAAAGCAAAACTCGTCGACGAAAGTTAAAAACATCCGCCGAGGACATCACCAAGAAAAAGCAAAGACTCGATGAAAGCGGGAACTTGAAATTGTGAGAGATAGTGGTGCGCTCCCTGTGTGAGCGGCTTTTGTTGATAGAGGGGGTGGCATGATCCGTTAGGTGAACCTGCCGGCTGAATGTTTTGAATGAGGCTGTTAGTGAACCAGTTTGATGAATCCGTTAGTGAATCCTTTGAATGAGTCCGTTAGTGAACCCTTGTAGATGAATCCGTTAGTGAATCCGTTTGATGAATCCGTTGGTGAATCCCTTGGATGAGTCCGTTGGTGAACCCTTGTTGACGAATCCGTTAGTGAATCCGTTTGATGAATCCGTTAGTGAATCCCTTGGATGAGTCCGTTGGTGAACCCTTGTTGACGAATCCGTTAGTGAATCCGTTTGATGAATCCGTTAGTGAATCCCTTGGATGAGTCCGTTGGTGAACCCTTGTTGATGAATCCGTTAGTGAATCCGTTTGATGAATCCGTTAGTGAATCCCTTGGATGAGTCCGTTGGTGAACCCTTGTTGACGAATCCGTTAGTGAATCCGTTTGATGAATCCGCTAGTGAATCCCTTGGATGAGTCCGTTGGTGAACCCTTGTTGACGAATCCATTAGTGAATCCGTTTGATGAATCCGTTAGTGAATCCCTTGGATGAGTCCGTTGGTGAACCCTTGTTGACGAACCCGTTAGTGAATCCGTTTGATGAATCCATTAGTGAATCCCTTGGATGAGTCCGTTGGTGAACCCTTGTTGACGAATCCATTAGTGAATCCGTTTGATGAATCCGTTAGTGAATCCCTTGGATGAGTCCGTTGGTGAACCCTTGTTGACGAATCCGCTAGTGAATCCGTTTGATGAATCCGTTAGTGAATCCCTTAGATGAGTCCGTTGGTGAACCCTTGTTGACGAATCCGTTAGTGAGTCCGTTTGATGAATCCGTTAGTAAATCCCTTGGATGAGTCCGTTGGTGAACCCTTGTTGACGAATCCGTTAGTGAGTCCGTTTGATGAATCCGTTAGTGAATCCATTGGATGAGTCCATTGGTGAACCCTTGTTGATGAATCCGTTAGTGAATCCGTTTGATGAATCCGTTAGTGAATCCCTTTGATGAGTCCGTTGGTGAACCCTTGTTGACGAATCCGTTAGTGAATCCGTTTGATGAATCCGTTAGTGAATCCCTTGGATGAGTCCGTTGGTGAACCCTTGTTGACGAATCCGTTAGTGAATCCGTTTGATGAATCCGTTAGTGAATCCCTTGGATGAGTCCGTTGGTGAACCCTTTTGACGAATCCGTTAGTGAATCCGTTTGATGAATCCGTTAGTGAATCCCTTGGATGAGTCCGTTGGTGAACCCTTGTTGACGAATCCGCTAGTGAATCCGTTTGATGAATCCGTTAGTGAATCCCTTGGATGAGTCCGTTGGTGAACCCTTGTTGACGAATCCGTTAGTGAGTCCGTTTGATGAATCCGTTAGTGAATCCCTTGGATGAGTCCGTTGGTGAACCCTTGTTGACGAATCCGTTAGTGAGTCCGTTTGATGAATCCGTTAGTGAATCCCTTGGATGAGTCCGTTGGTGAACCCTTGTTGACGAATCCGTTAGTGAGTCCGTTTGATGAATCCGTTAGTGAATCCCTTGGATGAGTCCGTTGGTGAACCCTTGTTGACGAATCCGTTAGTGAATCCGTTTGATGATTCCGTTAGTGAACCTTTTGAGGACGAATCCGTTAGTGAAATCCGTTGATGAGGCCGTTAGTGAACCTTTGAGGACGAATCCGTTAGTGAAATCCGTTGATGAAATATTGCTTTGAAGTCTCGTGCCACTTGGAGTCACACTTGACTTTTTGAATTATGGGGTGCGGGCACAGTTGACCGCGACCAGAAAAATGTTCCTGCTGGGGATGAAATGTTGAGATTGACTCTTGAGGGGGGTGTGGCACCCGTGACAGAACTTAGGGAGTTCGGAATCCGTGGGGAAACCTTGATACGGTGCATGGATTCTTGCATGGGAAACTACTTCTGAACCTGCCTGATGATGGGAAGAGCGCGCGTCAGGGCCTCGTTACGGGACGCGCGTGCCTCTGATGGGTATGTCGGGGGGCGCGCGCCTGGCGCATAAGTTCAGCATATTTAAACAGGTTGTTCGCTGTTTTCGGCCAGTTTTCAAAAATTTGAAGAACCCTCCAAATTCCAAGCCTAATTTTCGTAGAGAAATCACCCCAAAACACTTTCTTGCTGCTCTAGGATCAATTCCGTCAAAGAAACGATGTCGGATCGTCAGCAATCACCTCCGTTTGAGATGCCACAGGGCGAGGAGCCCGAAATTGGGGTTGAAGCTATGGACCCGAGCTTGCTTACTTTCCGGCCTCATACCCACATTTCTCACTTCGTGACTTTGGGTTTGGTAAGAATGCCTCACCTTTCTTTTCGATTTCGGGTTTCATGAAGTTTTGTTTTCTTTACCCGAAATATTGCTGCAGCAGCTTTATTGATCATTCTTTGCATGTTGTTTGTTGTTGCTGATTTGTTGTAAGAAACATGTTGGGATGTCCATTTTCATGTCCACACACTTGCTTGTACATTGTTCTGCCATTGAAATCTCTGTGTTGTGTTCATCCGTTTTCTAGCAGTCATGCTGATGAAATTTTTGCTGTTCCTTTTTTTTTTCTTTTCAGGAGTGGACCCGTTTGACATAGATTCGCCGTGGGGCTCATGGGCCCATCTCTATTGTTGGGTTTCGTAGTAATCATGCGCAGCGGAATTAAGCATTTAAAATTTATGAAACCCAAAGCCCATAGATCCATTCATATGATTAAGTCAAATACAACATAATGAATACTAGAATACTAACCCTTGATGCCTTTGATTTTGCAACCTTGAATTCGATGGAGGCTTGAAATCTTGATCACGAACAAAGCAAGAATCATGAACTTATGAAGATGATAAGTTTCACCCTCTAGCGGTATCCACACTACGAACAAATATCAAGAACACTTGATCTTGGTTGCTAGACCAAATTATGAAACACGCTTTCACAATTGTAAGAACTATATGGAATTATGAATATTCTTGTTCTTCACTTTTTGGATCTTAGAACAAGAAAATAACCTCTCAAAACCTTATGGAGGCACTCATAATCATGTGCTTAATGACTGCTAAAAGGATCCTTAAATAGGTCCTAATCCTTAACCCTTAAGGACTTAGGAAACCTAAATCCCGTCACCAAATTAGGCAACAAGGAATTCTGGCCGACTTGACTGGCACGGTCGTGACCTACAATCTGGCACGGTCGTACCATCTAGTCCGCGCGAATTCCCCAGCCGCCCATTTTCGGCACGGTCGTGCTTGGTAATTTGGCACGGTCGTGCCAATCATGTCGACAGGTTTGCCTTGGTTTGGATTTATGGCACGACCGTGCCATTTTAAGGCGCACGACCGTGCCAGAGCCAAACACTGATTTTTTTCCATAATTCCCATTTAGTCCTTTACGATTCGTTCTATTTGTGTGTGACCCTCTAGGATTACACTAAGTTGGCAATGAGCCCAAACATGAACCCATAAGATATGATTTGGTTCTAGCAAACCGTCATACCTACCCAAATAGTCTAACTAGATACAAGTTCGCATTCCTTTTAGAACATGTCACAATCCCTTTGTCCACGATGTCATTGAACGCAAGTCATGGTCAACAAGTCAACTTGTATTGTTCAATACTTTCTCGATTCCGAATATGTTGATAATCCAAATGATATTGATCCAATCAATCCATTTGAGTTTGGCCAAACATTTCACCAACATCATTCCTTCGAGGGGCCCAAGCTTGAAATCTCTCCGAAGAGGGACAAATCCATTTAGCTTATTATTCTTCCCTACGTGAATCCAATCATGCCAATCATACACTTTATAACTACCGTGTTAAGGCAGCGTTTGAATATGTCAAACATAATCTTCATCAAGTGGAAGACTATAATAACTTCATGTCTAAGGATTCAAATGACATAACTACTATGAGATTTATATATGACATCGACCATGACATAAATCTCATACCGCGGGTCATGTCCAGTACCTTGTTCCAAACAAGTACCCATAAATCTAACATGATCATCCCATGATCATTTAGCCTTTATACTAGTGCTTAACAAGCTCTAGGGACGGAGATTATTATAAGCAAACACGAGCCATAATAATAATCTTATTATCTCTTTATTATTATGAATAAAATGATAACTTATACAACGTTTAACAAACGTGCCTAGGGCACCAAAACCAACAATCTCCCACTTGCCCTAGGCCCAATTCCCTAGGTATCCAATACCCATGGACCCAACATGACCATCATGTTGGCTTGTGGAAGTTCCTTTGTTAGTGTGTCCGCAACGTTATCATTACTAGGTACTTTGCATATATTTACGTCTCCCTTATCAACGATTTCTCGAACGATAAGAAAACGCCTAAGTATGTGTTTGGATTTAGGATGTGCTCTTGGTTCCTTTGCTTGATCAATAGCACCACTATTATTACCAACAAGGTCTATTGGTTTTAGCAATACTAGGAACCATCTCAAGTTCACCAATGAACTTCTTAATCCAAACAGCTTCCTTTGCAGCATCCAATGCGGCTATATACTTAGATTTAGTCGTAGAATTAGTGACTGTACTCTGCTTGGAACCATTCCAACTTACAGTTCCACTATTTGACATATGCACAAAAAAACTGATTGCGATCTATTATCATCTTTGTTGGTTTGGAAGCATGCATCCGAGATCATTTTCCATACCTTCATAGATCATCAACGAATCTTTAGTCCTTCTAAAGTACTTTAAGACTCGCTCTCATAGCCATCCAGTGAATCTCACCGGTGTCGGATTGATATCTACTCGTTATGCTCCAAGCATTAGATATATCCGGCTTAGTACTTATCATGGCATCATGGATCCAATTGCCGAAGCAAATGACATCTCATTCATTTTCTCATGCTCATCTTTTGTCTTTAGGACATTGAGTCTTGCTTAGAGGAAATCCATGTAACATTGACAAATGTCCTCTCTTAGAATTTTCCTTGCGGAATCTTCTTATGACTTTGTCAATGTATGTACATTGGCTTTAAACCATTTAGCTTCCTTGATCTATCTCTATAGATCTTAATGCCAATGACTTATGCGGCTTCATCCATATTCTTCATTGCGAAACACTTTCTTGACCAAATCTTTACAGATTAAAGTGTAGGAATGTCGTTTCCAATGAGCAATATGTCATCCACATATTAGATAAGGAATAGCACCATGCTCCCACTAATCTTCTTGTATATACAAGATTCATCTTCGTTCTTGATCAAGCCAAGCTCTATAACTTATCAAAACGGAGATCTCATCTCCAAAAAGCTTGCTTCAATCCATCCAATGAATCTTCGCAACTTTCATACCTTTTGGAATTTTCTTGACTATCAAAACCTTTAGGTTGTATCCAATACATCCTTAAGTGAGTTCCTGTTGAGGAACGCTTGTTTTGACATCATTTTGTCAAATTTCACATTCCAAATATGAACATGTGACTATGAAAATTCTAATAAGTTTCTTGCTACCCATTTAAGTCTTTCTCCAAGAAAAGTCATTCATCTCCTTTGGCTTTTACACCTTAGGTTAGAATGATCAAGTTCCAAACTTGATTACTATACATGAATTGCCTTTTAGATTTTATGACTCCAAGCCATTAATCTAAATGTGGAGTTGATATTGCATCTTTGATAGGTGGTAAATACTTCATTCTAAATGAACTTTACCTCAATGCTTTCTATCTCGAAATATCCAATATTTCTTCTAATAGATTGTATTTTATCATGTGTGCAAGTACTTGTATATCTTGAACGGATTTTCACAACTCCTTGTGAAAACTTGTTCAACTTCCATCTCAGGTTAAAATATATTTTCTAGGTCTCGAACCATTTGACATACATTTTACTCCCACTGATTCTTTTAGAGATAAACCACTTATCTAGAAAAGTATCATCATAGTCAACAAACCATTTGTTTCTTATGAGTAAAATTATTATCCTCAAGTTTCCTTAGGATATCCCATGAAAGTATATTTATTAGATTTAAATGTGAGTGTGTCCCAGACAACTCCTTTCAAAAAGGATCTCACCATCTTAAATCTTTTTGAAAGACAAACCAAGTTTTCTTTCACCATTTAACCTCTCTTGATAGAATTCAGATTAGTATAATCATAGCGGTTTTAAATACATAACCCCAAAATGAATAATGGAAGATCACTTTGACTTTGTCATCCAACGAACCGTATCCAATAAGGTTCTTATACTTCCACGCAGACATATCATTTGATATTCTTAGTGAAGTTAATTTGTGAAACCATTTCACAACTTTAATGATGACTGTCAAATTCTTGGTTTAATTATTCATCATCATGATCCAATCATAATTTTTGAATAGTTTTACCAAGTATAACCAAAATTATCTTTTAGCATTTCTTCTTAATGCACCATACACATCGAAATGTATTAGGTCAATTAAGACATTAGCCTTTTTACCAATCATAGTAAAAGATGTCTTGATCCAAGTAAATAAGATTTGCATAAATCATGTGATTCCAAATCATATGACTTAAAACTCCGTCCCATGGAATTTTAGATATGCATTTCTCATTTATTTGATCAAAACAATAATGCATAAAGAATTTTAATTATCTATGTTATAGTCTTTATTACTTTGTTCTTCAAGATTTAGGATATAAGATTTATTTATATGATAACACAATGAAATAAATCATAATAAATAAAGCACTTTTCTTATTCCAAATAAGAAATTAATATCCTTCATTATCTTATAACAAAATAATGTTTTCTACTTCATCAGTAAAGTCACTTTACAAGTGTTCTACGAACAATGTTGCAACCATTGCATCATTACTGTTTGTAGATAAAACTTTACTATAAGTAGTCTTTCATCTTACTAATTATTCTGGTATCCAATACCCAATAATTAAATTTAGAAAGAATAATTTATAACATAAATATTTCGAGTGGTAGTCCCACTACCATTCCTTTTATTGATCACCCAGAATTTTGACTACAATTCTAAATGGTCAATCCAATTGCCATTTTACCAAATTGCATCTATTAGAGTTATTATTATAACCAAAATTATTTCCTTTAGGATTGACAACTCTTGTCTTACTTTTCTTTTGGCATTTGGCCTCTTTCCATCATGAACTATGAGCATTGGAGAACCATTCTCCAATATCTTCATCTTCGCAGTTTTTCAGCATGTTAATGCAATTCGAAGAAATTCTTATTCATTTTAAGCATGTTATATTCCATCACTAAGTGATCATAACATTTAAACAATGAATCAAGAATGAGATCCATGGCTTGCTCCAATTCAATTGGACAACCAAGTTTCTCAAGATGCTCTACGTAGCCTTTATCTTAAGCATGTGAAGTTTCATTTATTGCCCTTCAATCATGTGCTTAATGACTGCTGAAAGGATCCTTAAATAGGTCATAATCCTTAACCCTTAAGGACTTAGGAAACCTAAATCCCGTCACCAAATTAGGCAACAAGGAATTCTGGCCGACTTGACTGGCACGGTCGTGCCCTACAATCTGGCACGGTCGTGCCATCTAGTCCGCGCGAATTCCCCAGCCGCCCATTTTCGGCACGGTCGTGCTTGGTAATTTGGCACGGTCGTGCCAATCATGTCGACAGGTTTGCCTTGGTTTGGATTTATGGCACGACCGTGCCATTTTAAGGCGCACGACCGTGCCAGAGCCAAACACTGATATTTTTTCCATAATTCCCATTTAGTCCTTTACGATTCGTTCTATTTGTGTGTGACCCTCTAGGATTACACTAAGTTGGCAATGAGCCCAAACATGAACCCATAAGATATGATTTGGTTCTAGCAAACCGTCATACCTACCCAAATAGTGTAACTAGATACAAGTTCACATTCCTTTTAGAACATGTCACAATCCCTTTGTCCACGATGTCATTGAACACAAGTCATGGTCAACAAGTAAACTTGTATTGTTCAATACTTTCTCGATTCCGAATATGTTGATAATCCAAATGATATTGATCCAATCAATCCATTTGAGTTTGGCCAAACGTTTCACCAACATCATTCCTTTGAGGGGCCCAAGCTTGACATCTCTCCGAAGAGGGACAAATCCATTTAGCTTATTATTCTTCCCTACGTGAATCCAATCATGCCAATCATACACTTTATAACTACCGTGTTAAGGCAGCGTTTGAATATGTCAAACATAATCTTCATCAAGTGGAAGACTATAATAACTTCATGTCTAAGGATTCAAATGACATAACTAATATGAGATATATGTACGACATAGACCATGACATAAATCTCATAGAGCGGGTCATGTCCAGTACCTTGTTCCAAACAAGTACCCATAAATCTAACATGATCATCCCATGATCATTTAGCCTTTATACTAGTGCTTAACAAGCTCTAGGGACGGAGATTATTATAAGCAAACACGAGCCATAATAATAATCTTATTATCTCTTTATTATTATGAATAAAATGATAACTTATACAATGTTTAACAAACGTTGTATAAGTTATTATAGTCTTCCACTTGATGAAGACTATATTCAAACTTTGGGGTCTTTTGAGGAGCAGAGGGAGATTGTTTCCGAGGGTATGTTTTTCTGACCATCTTTGCATTTTCTCAGTTCCAGTCTTGTTTTTCTGTCCTTTGTATTGATGTAATTTACTTTCCCTGTTCTTTGTTGCAACAGGTGCCCGTAGCTGCTTATAGGCACTTGGGTAGGCAGAACAAAGGAATGAGGCGGAGGCTCCGTCAGCTGGAGGAGAGGGTGCTGGAGCTGTGCAAGGATATTGCTGCCATGACTAGAGATGCTACCGGTGCTGTCTCTGGTGCTGCGAGAGGAGCTGCCCGAGGTGCTCGGGGCATGGGACGAGGCTACAGGGATGCTGCACTAGACATTGATGAGGCTGTCTCTTCAGCGAGGCAGTCGCTAAGCAGGAGTCTGAGCTACGGAGGTAGCCATAGTAGGAGCCTGAGCTGAGAGGGTAGCCAGAGCCGGGGCGGCGCCAGTTCATCGGGGAGAGCTGCCAAGAGTGTTGGTAGTGGTGCCCTAGGCACGTTTAATAAACGTTGTAATTGTTATCATTTATTTCATATCAATAAAGAGATGTTTTGATTATTATTGTTGTTCATGTTTACTTATAATAATCCCCGTCCCTAGTACTTGTTAAGCACTAGTATAAAGGCTAAATGGTCATGGGATGATCATGTTAGATTTATGGGTACTTGTTTGGAACAAGGTACTGGACATGACCCGCTCTATGAGATTTATGTCATGGTCTATGTCGTACATATATCTCATATTAGTTATGTCATTTGAATCCTTAGACATGAAGTTATTATAGTCTTCCACTTGATGAACATTGTGTTTGACATATTCAAACGCTACCTTAACACGGTAGTTATAAAGGGTATGATTGGCATAATCGGATTCCCGTTGGGAAGAATAATAAGCTAAATGGATTTGTCCCTCTTCGGAGAGATATCAAGCTTGGGCCTCTCGTAGGAATGATGTTGATGAAATGTTCGGCCGGACTCAAATGAATTGATTGGATCAATGTCATTTGGATTATCAACATATTCGGAATCGAGAAAGTATTGAACAAAAACAAGTTGATTCTTTGACCATGACTTATGTTCAATGATATCGTGGACAAAAGGATTATGACATATTCTAAAGGAATGCGAACTTGTATCTAGTTATACTATTTGGGTAGGTATGACGGTTTGCTAGAACCTAATCATATCTTATGGGATCATGTTTGAGCCCATTGCCAACTTAGTATAATCCTAGAGGGTCACACACAATAGAACGAATCTTTAAAAGGACTATATTGGAATTTTGGAAATTCTGGACATCCTGGGAAGTGGGCGACCGCACAGTATGGACTGGGCGGCCGCACAATTATCTTAGTTTTGTACCAGTTTTGCTTCAGATAGTTTGTGCGACCACACAGAGGTTTTTGGGCGGCCGCACAGTGCTGTCGGGTGGCAGATTCCTAATTTGATTTGGAAACGAATTTTGGAAGGATTTTGACACAAGTTTCCTATTTGGAATAGGTCATACTTGTGTATAAAAGACCAATTCGGCCAGACCATATTAACTAGTGATTTTGTGAGTCTCAAAGAGTTTGAGAGAGAGTTTATTTTGTTCCAAGACATTCTTGGTTGAGGAACAAAATAATACACAAAATAAATTCCATATAGTTCTTTTGATTGTGAAAAAGTGTTTCACAATTTGGTCTAGCAACCAAGATCAAAGAAGCTCCTTTGATATTCGTTCGAAGTGTGGATACCGCTAGAGGGTGAAAATCATCATCATCAAAGTTCGTGTTCAAGCTATGGGATCGTGATCAAGTCTTCAAACATCCACCAATGACCAAGAGAACTTGATAGCCATCAAGGGTTAGTTTATTCCTTTATACTTATGTTGTATTTGATTTAATCATATGAACGGATCTATGGCTTTGGGTTTCAAAATTTTAAATGCTAAATTCCGCTGCGCATGTTTTCTCGAAACCCAACAGTGGTATCAGAGCCCGGTCATGTTGATTAATTCAATACTTGAATCATGTTATGTGTATATAAATTGTTTATGTGCCTTGCATGATTTGAATATTGGAATATATGTTATTTATGTGTTATGTGATTTTATGTGGTTTATTGTTTTGCAACTTTAATCGCACGATTCAATCGCAATAAATAAATTATGGTGGATTCAGAATTGTTGATTATTAATTTTTGATTGGATCAAAGTTTTAATAATCGGGGAAAAACGATTTTGAGACAAAATTTTCGAACTTCAAAATTCTGTACATTCTGATCAGTTTGGGCGACCGCACAAAATCACTTGGGCGGCCGCACATGTTTGGGCGACCGCACAGTGATTTTTGGGCGGCCGCACATGAGGATCAGATGTCTGATTTTGGTTGAAATCAGAATTTGGAATTTTCGAGAGATCCAACAAAACCAGTAACAGAACCAGTCCAGACTTGCTGATCTGGAATGGGTTTTGGGTAGTTGGTTTGTGTGTAAGGATCTTGGGGTTTGATTTTCCTATTTGTTTTAGTCTTGTGATTCTAAGATTGGTTCAAGGTTTGGATGGCTAATCTGCGTTCATCGAGATTGTGTTTCCCAAACTTGATCGCAATCAAAGTTTCAAAGATAAAACGAAGTTAGAATTATGAAGAGTTCATAATTGCTAAAATTGAGAAACAAAGTTCTTGATTCAATGATTGGAGATCCATGTGGAATTGTGAATGCAATTGGCCTACGTTCATCGAGACCATCTATTGCTTAGTTTCGGCCACATGGACTACTTTCTTGTTTCTTGAATTAGTGCGGGATTGTGGTTGCCTAATGGCTTAGTTAGACCGCACTTCTTGTTGTCTTGATTTGGAGATAATGACCAAAGTTGAAATAGTCTCATCCTCATAATTATAGAGAAACTAATGACACATAAATATTATGCTTAAATTAATGGAGATTAATTTAGTGGCTAAAACTTGATGTGTAACATGTTTATATTATGTGCTCATAAATGTGTTATATGCTATATGTGATGAACCTTCAAAGAAAGTTTTAAGTCTTTTATTGCCATGCCATGATTAAAACACTTGTTAGTACATGAGTGATTTTAATGTAGATTCGCCCTAGCGAGATGCATTAAATTGTTTATGTATGAGCAAGATAGATAGTGTGGGCACGCCCTAGCGGGACACATTAACTATGCGTTAAAATGGTTAGACTTAATTGGGCGTCAAAACAGTTTTGGGCCTAGGCAAAGATGAGGTTTAACATGCTTTTTGAAATTGGATTTCTTAAAGAACCTCATAAAAGGAACTAAGAGTCATATGAGATATGATTAACAAGAGTTGTCTACCTAATTAATTTGATTTTGTGTAATCCGCCTTAGCGGACTTGAAATTAAATTAAAGTTGGATCTCTAAACCATTTAAATTATATTATACATTGGATGTATATGAAGGTTATATATATTTAGTGGGAGTATTTTGTTTTAAATACATTATTTATCTCTTTAATGAAAACCGGTACTTATTAAATTTTGAAAATTTTTGCATATTTGTAGATAATGACTAATAACACTCAATCAATGTCGTTGCGATCGATCCTTGAGAAGGATAAGCTCGAAGAGAATGGTACTAAATTTATGGATTGGATCCGTAGCATAAGAATTGTTCTTAGGCAAGAAGATAAGTTCTACATTCTCGATGGGCCTCTCCCTGCTGAACCACCGCCTACTGCCCCTAGGGTAGAAAGAGACAATTACAAGAAACATCGTAATGATTCTAGAGATGTAAGTTGTCTCATGCTTGCTGCTATGTGTTCAAAACTCCAAAAAGTTTGGAACATTTGGAAGCCTATGAGATAGGCGTGGAGTTGAGAACCATGTTTCAAGAGCAAGCTAGGCAAGAGAGGTACAAGACCATTGTTGCATTCACTACTTGTAAAATGAATGAAGGGCAACAAGTGAGTCCTCACTTTCTTAAAATGAAAGGTTATGTAGAGCACCTTGAGAAACTTGGCTATCCAATCCCATTGGAGCTAGCCACGGATCTCATTCTTAATTCATTGCCTAAAAGTTATAATCAGTTCGTGATGAATTATAACATGCATGGAATGGATAAGAATCTCTCCGAGTTGCATGGGATGCTAAAAACTGCAGAGATGAAAATTGTGGAGAAAGGTTCTCCCGTGCTCTTGGTTCATGATGGGAAGAAGGCTGGTGCCAAAGGAAAGGGTAAGGCAAAAGTTGTCAAACCAAAAAAGCAAGGCAAAGGTTGCCAAGGCTTCTGAGGCAAAACCTGATTCACAAAAGGATGCAATCTGTTTCCATTGTCAAGAAATTGGTCATTGGAAACGTAATTGCAAGGCTTTCTTGGAAGAGCAAAAGAAGAAGAAGAGCAGCAAGGCTGCGTCGACTTCAGGTATCTATATGATAGATATTCTCCTTTCTACCACTGATTCTGGGTATTGGATACCGGATGTGGTTCTCACATTTGTCTAAATGTGCAGGGACTAAAGAATAGGAGACTGCTTAAGAAGGTGAAGTAGATCTACGCGTGGGGAATGGAGCAAGAGTTGCTGCATTAGCCGTAGGGGAATGAAGTCACTTTACCTTCCGGATTAATTCTGTTTTGAACAATTGTTATTATGTTCTGGATTTAAGCAGAAATATTATTTCAATTTCTTGTTGGATAATGAAGGTTTTAGTTTCTTATTGAGAATAAGAAATTTCTATTTATTTAAATGATGTGCTTTATGGTATTGCTAATTCATTTAATGGCCTTATATCTTGGATGTCAAGAATAAAAATAATGTCTATCATGTAAATAAGAAATCTAAACCTATGATGTAAATCATACTTATATGTGGCATTGCCGTCTTGGTCATATTAATGAGAAGCGTATCTCAAAACTCCATGGGGACGGACTTTTGGGTTCATGTGACTTAGAGTCATATGATACTTGTGAGTCGTGTCTTCTTGGAAAAATGACTAAGACACCTTTACCAAGTTGGGTGAAAGGGCAAGGGACTTATTGGGGTTGATACATTCGATGTATGCGGACCATTAAGTAGCAATGCTAGGGGAGGATTTCAATACTTCATAACCTTCACTGATGATTATAGTAGATTTGGGTATGTTTACCTAATGAAACATAAAAGTGAAGCATTTGAGATATTTAGAATATTTCAAAATGAAGTAGAAAAACAACTTGCAAAAGTATAAAGGCACTTCGATCAGATCGAGGTGGTGAGTACTTAAGTCAAGAATTTGACGATCATCAAGAATTGTGGAATAGTTTCACAATTGACTCGCCCGGAACCACAATGGAATGGTGTGTCCGAGAGGAGGAATCGGACTTTGTTAGACATGTTCGATCAATGATGAGCAAGTTGATCTTCCAATATCCTTTTGGGGTTACGCCCTAGAAACCGCTGCTTTCACACTAAATCAAGTTCCAACTAAATCGGTTCCAAAGACTCCATATGAGATGTGGGTGGAAAGAAACCTAGTTATCTTTCATGAGGATTTGGGGTTGCGAAGTTTATGTCAAGAGACTTATCTCTGACAAACTAGCACACAAATTGATAAATGTATTTTCGTGGGATATCCTAAGGAAACTAAAGGATATTACTTTTACAACCGAGAGGACAACAAAGTGTTGTTGCCCGAACTGGTGTCTTTCTAGAGAAAAAGAGTTCTCTCCAAAGAAATCAGGGGGAGTAAAATAAATCTTGAAGAAATTCGAGACCCCAGAAAATAACAGTGAACCAATAGTGGAACATGAACAAGAAACCACAAGGAGTTGTGGAACCTGTTCAAAATACACAAGCATCTCGCAAATCTAGTAGGTTATGATCCGAGCCCGAGAGATATGGATTTCTCGTAACGGATAGTAATGAGGTAGAAATCATTGAGAATGATGAACCGTCAACCTACCAAGAGGCGATGTCTTCTCCTGATTCGGACAAGTGGCTTGGAGCCATGGAATCCGAATTGCAATCCATGCAAGACAATCAAGTTTGGAATTTGATTGATGCGCCCGAAGGTGTAAAAACCATAGGATGCAAATGGGTCTTCAAGAAGAAGACTGACATGGATGGGAGGTGCATACTTACAAAGCTAGGCTTGTAGCGAAAGGTTATAGGCAAGTTCATGGTATTGACTATGATGAGACCTTTTCACCCGTAGCAATGATCAACAAGTCTTAAGAATTTTGCTTGCCATTGCCGCATATCATGACTATGAAATATGGCAGATGGACGTCAAAACCGCTTTCCTGAATGGAAACTCCAAGAGGATGTGTATATGACACAACCAGAAGGTTTTGAACAAGATTCTAAGGTATGCAAAATTGCAAAGATCCATCTATGGATTGAAGCAAGCTTCAAGGAGTTGGATCTCCGTTTTGAGAATCGGTCAAAGAGTTTGGTTTCATCAAAAACGAAAGGAGCCTTGTGTATACAAGAAGATTAGTGGGAGCATAGTGCTATTCCTTATCTTATATGTGGATGACATATTGCGCATTGAAACGACATTCCTACACTTCAGTCTGTGAAGACTTGGTTAGGAAAGTGCTTCGCAATGAAAGATATGGGTGAAGCCGCATATATTCTTGGCATTAAGATCTATAGAGATAGATCAAGGAGGCTACTTGGTTTAAGCCAAAGTACATACATTGAAAAGGTCATTAGAAGATTCCGTAGGAAAATTCTAAGAGAGGAACCTTGCCCGTGTTACATAGAGTTTCTCTAAGCAAGACTCAATGTCCTAAGCAAAAGATGAGCGGAGAAAATGAATGATGTTCCATATGCTTCGGAAATGGGGTCCATCATGTATGCCATGATTTGTACTAGGCCGGTGTATCTTATGCTTTGAGCATGACAAGTAGATACCAATCCGACCCTGGCAAAATCACTGGATAGCTGTAAAAGCGATTCTTAAGTACTTGAGAAGGACTAAAGACTCGTTTCTTGGGTATGGAGGAATGGAAGATGATCTCGTTGTAAATGCTTACACGGATGCAAGCTTCCAAACTGACAAAGATGATAGCCGATCGCAATCGGGTTTTGTGTTTATGTTAAATGGTGGAGCTGTAAGCTGGAAGAGTTCCAAGCAAAGTACAAACGCTGATTCTACAACAGAAGCTGAGTATATTGCTGCATCGGATGCTGCAAAGAAGCTGTTTGGATAAGAAGTTCATAACTGAACTTGAAGTAGTTCCTAGTATTACTAATCCAATAGACCTTTATTGCGAAAAAATGGTGCTATTGCTCAAGCAAAGGAACCAAGAGCACATCAGAAATCCAAACACATACTTAGGCGTTTTCATATCATTCGAGAGATCGTTGATAGGGGAGACGTAAATATATGCAGAGTACCTACTGATGACAATGTTGCGGACCCGCTAACAAAGGGACTTCCACAAGCTAAACATGATGGTCATGTTAGGTCCATGGGTATTAGATACATGGGAGATTGGGCCTAGGGCAAGTGGGAGATTGTTGTAGTTAGTGGTGCCCTAGGCACGTTTAATAAACGTTGTAATTGTTATCATTTATTTCATATCAATAAAGAGATGTTTTGATTATTATTGTTGTTCATGTTTACTTATAATAATCCCCGTCCCTAGTACTTGTTAAGCACTAGTATAAAGGCTAAATGGTCATGGGATGATCATGTTAGATTTATGGGTACTTGTTTGGAACAAGGTACTGGACATGACCCGCTCTATGAGATTTATGTCATGGTCTATGTCGTACATATATCTCATATTAGTTATGTCATTTGAATCCTTAGACATGAAGTTATTATAGTCTCCACTTGATGAACATTGTGTTTGACATATTCAAACGCTACTTAACACGGTAGTTATAAAGGGTATGATTGGCATAATCGGATTCCCGTTGGGAAGAATAATAAGCTAAATGGATTTGTCCCTCTTCGGAGAGATATCAAGCTTGGGCCTCTCGTAGGAATGATGTTGATGAAATGTTTCGGCCGGACTCAAATGAATTGATTGGATCAATGTCATTTGGATTATCAACATATTCGGAATCGAGAAAGTATTGAACAAAAACAAGTTGATTCTTTGACCATGACTTATGTTCATGATATCGTGGACAAAAGGATTATGACATATTCTAAAGGAATGCGAACTTGTATCTAGTTATACTATTTGGGTAGGTATGACGGTTTGCTAGAACCTAATCATATCTTATGGGATCATGTTTGAGCCCATTGCCAACTTAGTATAATCCTAGAGGGTCACACACAATAGAACGAATCTTTAAAAGGACTATATTAGAATTTTGGAAATTCTGGACATCCTGGGAAGTGGGCGACCGCACAGTATGGACTGGGCGGCCGCACAATTATCTTAGTTTTGTACCAGTTTTGCTTCAGATAGTTGTGCGACCACACAGAGGTTTTTGGGCGGCCGCACAGTGCTGTCGGGTGGCAGATTCCTAATTTGATTTGGAAACGAATTTGGAAGGATTTTGACACAAGTTTCCTATTTGGAATAGGTCATACTTGTGTATAAAAGACAAATTCGGCCAGACCATATTAACTAGTGATTTTGTGAGTCTCAAAGAGTTTGAGAGAGAGTTTATTTTGTTTCAAGACATTCTTGGTTGAGGAAACAAATAATACACAAAATAAATTCCATATAGTTCTTTTGATTGTGAAAAAGTGTTTCACAATTTGGTCTAGCAACCAAGATCAAAGAAGCTCCTTTGATATTCGTTCGAAGTGTGGATACCGCTAGAGGGTGAAAATCATCATCATCAAAGTTCGTGTTCAAAGCTATGGGATCGTGATCAAGTCTTCAAACATCCACCAATGACCAAGAGAACTTGATAGCCATCAAGGTTAGTTTATTCCTTTATACTTATGTTGTATTTGATTTAATCATATGAACGGATCCATGGCTTTGGGTTTCAAAATTTTAAATGCTAAATTCCGCTGCGCATGTTTTCTCGAAACCCAACAAAGAGGACCCGTCCTGATGTTGTGATGGAGACATCTGAGTCTGAGGATGATGATGATGATGATGATGATGAGGATGATGATGATGATAAGGAGACCGAGAGCGGTAGCAGGGGGTGAGCACAGTGTTGGTGATGACGTGCCCGAGCTGTTGTGGCTGAGAGGATGAGGGATTGAAACACTTTACTTTTGCCTGTAATAACATTTAACATGTATTTACAATCCTATTTATTTTACTACTCATTTTATGTTCTATTAGCGACTCGATCTTAGATGTCGACTCTTTACAAACAAATGTGTGCCCAAAGGATGCTTGTTGTCGATGCTTGAACTCCTTTTTGTTGCTGGGATCTGATTTTGCTGAAGGTTGGATATGTTGAAGTACTTGGGTTCTGTTCTGAACTGACAAGGGATGTTTCTGTCTGAACTGCTGTCAAAGGCGCGCGCGTCGGGCCTTACTTGTGGGAGGCGCGCGCGTTGTGCAGCCTTGGTCGGAGGCGCGCGCTTCTGGCCTGCTGAATTACAGCCCCTTTCTTTTTCTGATCAGAATGTTTCAACAGCTATAAATTTTGAACCATTTTCGACCAGAATGGTCACACAGCATTCTTTTGCAAACACTTTCTCCTCTTAAACCATAAAACTCTTGTCATAATAGCCCCAATGACTTTCTCCTTTGAAGTTAAAGTTTCCGTCCCCGAGGGTGAGAAGTCCGTTCCAGTGGTGAATGCCGTTCCAGCTGTGGGGTCCGTCCCAATGGTGGAGAAGCGTCCGAGCATTTTTGATCGTTTGGGAAGGCCTAATGATGATGTTGTTGACCCCGTGAGACCGGTGGTTCATGTGCGGGACTATAGACCCCGTCATTTTCCCAAGAAGAAGAAAGGTAAAGGAAATTCCTCCTATGTGTGGAAGCGTCCCGTGGTTGTCCCCGCTAAGGCTCCGCTTGATAAGGGCAAAGGGAAAGCCGTTGATGAAGCTCCGTCCCGTCCTAGCGTTTTCTCCCGTCTTGGCGGTCCCAAGAATGTTCCGTCCCCGTCCAAGAAGACTAAAGGGCATAACAAGAAGCAATGGGTTCCCAAACCTAAGAAAGATTAGATTTTTCTTTGTACCCCAAGAGATTGCAATAAGACCACTTTGTTTAGGATTTAATGTTTTGATGTGTTTTGTTGCTCAATAAATCCGTTGTAATGGCTTGAATAATTCATTGAATGAATAAAAATTGCATTTTGTTATTTGAAGTGAATTGGGTATTTTTGATATGTTTTAGACCGCACCCGAAGGTTGCCTACGTTCCTCCAGTTGGGAGGCTCAGGTCTTCGTAGTTCAAACAAACAAAGACCATTTTTATTTTTTTTGTGTGCACCCTGTTTTTTGCCTGGACCGCCCTTTCGGGTTTTCAATCTAGCGGGCTTCTTTTTTGCACGTGCTCTAATTTTTACCTAGGCCGCCCTTGCGGGTTTTCAACCTAGCGAGCGATTTTTTTTTTTTTTTTTTTTTTTTATGGTCTTTGTTTATTAAGCGTAGAACCTCTTGAGCTTGTCGAGGTTGACCTCCTTTGGCAGCTGGTCACCATCTAAATCCACGAGCCGGACTGCACCACCGCTTAGTATCTTTTTGACCACGTACGGACCGATCCATCGGGGTCCCCATTTCCCCAGGGGATTCATGGCATTAGGAGGATGTTGTCTTAAGACCAAATCTCCCACATTGATGTTTCGAGGCTTCACTTTTTTGTTGAAAGCTCTTGCCATCCTTTGCTGATATGCCCTCGTGCGTTCGAGTGCTCTTAACCTTTTCTCGTCGAGTAAGGCTAGCTGTTCGTATCGACTTTGCATCCAGTTGACCTCGTTGACTTGATTCTCGAGGAGGACTCGTAGAGATGGGACTTCCAGTTCGATAGGGAGTACGGCTTCAGAACCATAGACTAATGCATAAGGAGTTTCTCCTGTTGCGGACCGTATTGATGTGCGGTAGCCCCACAATGCTAATGGTAGCTTCTCGGGCCAATCCCTTCCTGTTGAGGCCATTGTCTTGACGATGGTCTCGCTGGTTTTATTTGCTGCTTCAACCTTGCCATTTGCTTGGGGACGGTAAGGAGATGACTTGTGCTTGGTGATCTTGTATTCTACCAAAAGTGCATCCATTTCCTTCTCAAAGTGAGAGCCGTTGTCGGAAATGATTTCATGAGGCACGCCGTATCGGCACATGATATTAATCTTTACAAATTCGGCCACTTTCTTTGCGTTGAGGGTCCGATAGGCTTGTGCTTCGACCCACTTTGTGAAGTAGTCGACTGCCACTAGGACGAATGACTGCCCATTGCTCCCGGCAGGATGAACTTTACCGATGATGTCTATCCCTCAACAAGAGAAAGGCCAAGGTGTGACCATGTTGTAAAGTTGTGAGGGTGGAGCATGTTGCAGATTAGCGTGGAATTGGCACTTGGCACACCTTTTGACTTTCTCGATACAGTCTCGTTCCATAGTGCTCCAATAGTAACCAATGCGAAGTATCTTCTTGACTAGCATAAACCCATTCATGTGGGGTCCACATTCTCCTTCGTGCACTTCACACATTATCTCTTGAGCTTCGGCCTCATTGGCGCATAAGAGATTGATCCCGTCATGGTGCCTTTTATAGACTCGGTCCCCGATCAGTACCTACCGAGAGGCTATCCTTTGCAGAGCTGCTTGAGACTTCTTATTGCTATTCTCGGGATAAGTGCCTTCTTTGAGGAAGTTCATGATATCCGAATACCACGGAGAGTTTATTTGCCTCTGTTGATCTCGATACTCATGCAATATGCCGGACTGTTCCTTCGAGCAATTTTGAAGGGCTTCACCATTTTCCCTTTGGGCATTTCGACTAATGAAGCTATAGTGGCCAGTGCATCGGCGAAGCGATTCTTATCTCTTGGCAGGTAGTTGAAAGTGATCTCTTGGAATTGTTCAACCAGTTCTTCAAGGTGCTGACCATACTGTTGGAGAGTCGGGTCTTGGGTTCGCCACTTTCCCGATTGTTGATTGATAAGGAGCAAAGAGTCGCCGAATACTTCTAGTTCTGTGATGTTTCTGTCGAGAGCTGCTTCGAGCCCCGCTATACATGCTTCGTACTCGACAATGTTGTTGGTAGCTTCGAATTCCAGGCAGATGGCAATGGGAGTGTAGATGTCTTTTGGATCGACAAGCAATACTCCTATACCAAAACCATGTTTATTGGCGGCGCCATCGAAAAAAAGTTGCCACTTAATTTCCTCGGTTGCAGTACAAATTAAATGCTCTTCGGGGAACTGTACATCTTCCCCCTTCACTTCGTCACACGGGAATTCGGCAAGCTGGTCACTGAACACTTTCTCCCTAACGGATTTTAGTGTGACGTAAGTGATATCGTAGCCGGCGAGCATGAACTACCATTTGGCTATTCTTGTTGACATGAAAGGCTTCTCGAATATGTAGCGGAGCGGGTCCACCTTTGCTGCTAGCATGATCGAAAAAGCTTCCATATAGTGTTTGAGCTTTTGAGTGACCCAAACCAATGCTGCACATGACTTCTCTAAGACAGAGTAGTTCTTTTCGCCTCCTTGAAATCGGCAACTGACAAAATAAATGGCGTTCTCCTTTGTGGACTCTCGTTGCTCTTGTGCTAACATAGCCCCTAGGGCTTCATCATTGACAGTGAGATAGAGCAACAAAGGTTTCTCCTTGTGCGGCGGAACTAGAACAGGAGGGCACGTCAAGTAATGCTTCACTTGGTCGAAGGCTTCTTGGCACGCGTCGGTCCATTATAGAGCCACATTCTTCTTGAGTAGCTTGAAGACTGGCTCGCACATGGAAGTGAGTTGGTGCACAAACCGACTTATGTATTGTAGTCTGCCCATGAAACCTTTAATCTCTTTCTGCGTCTTTGGAGGAGGCATGTCAATGATTGCCTTGATTTTGGAGGGGTCTACTTCAATTCCCCTTTCAGTGACCATATAACCAAGAACTTTGCCTCGGATAACCCCGAACGTGCACTTTGCAGGTTGAGCCTCATCTTGTGTTGACGAAGCCTTTCGAAGAACTTGCGGAGATCGATTAAATGTTGACCATCGGTCCCTTTGGAGTGAATGATCATGTCGTCCACATAGACCTCGATTTCTTTGTGAATCATATCGTGGAACAAGTCTGTCACGGCTCTTTGGTAGGAAGCCCCAGCGTTTCTTAACCCAAATGGCATGACTGTGTAGCAAAAGGTACCCCACGGTGTTGTGAAGGCTGTCTTGTGTTGATCTTCTTCGGCCATGAGAATCTGATTGTACCCAGCGAACCCATCCACGAATGAGCGAACCTCATAGGCAGTAGTGGAGTCGACCAGCATGTCGATATTAGGGAGTGGAAAATCATCCTTTGGGGAAGCTTTGTTTAAATCCCGGAAGTCCACACAAACTCGAACCTTGCCGTTTCCCTTCCTGACTGTCACGATGTTGGCTAACCATGTCGGATACTCGATAACCTTAATGAAACCCACACTGAGGAGCTTCTCAATCTCTTCTTTGACCTGCAGAGACCATTCTGGCTTGATCTTTCTGAGCTTCTGCTTTACTGGCTTGGCATCTTCTCTGATCGGAATCCTGTGCTCTGCTACCTTTCTGTCCAAACCCGGCATGTCTTTGTATGACCATGCGAACACATCCACGAACTCCCGTAGTAGTGCAGTCAATCTGTCTCTGTCGTCCCCTTGAAGAAGCTTCCAATCTTAGTTTCTTTTGGCTCTTCTTCGGTACCCAGATTAACAACATGCAATTCTTCGTCAGCCTTTGGACCATTCTCACCACGACTACGGACTTGTTGAGCAAGTTCATTTAAGTATGTTGTGTTTTCGTGGTCTATTTCATCATAATTTGAATCGTTATTAACTTGTTCATTAAGTTCATTATTAGTTAATTCATCATTTATGATGTTTGCAATCTCAGGGTACTCGGAAATATCAAATTTTTCATTAGCAAAGAAAGGAAACACATGCTCGGCTATGGCCTCCAAATCCTCTTGGGTGAGGGTATTAGAGACACTCTCGGACTCGAAAGTAAGTGTGAGTCGCTCTTCCTTTGTTGCTGTGCGGGGTATGCAACCCATTTCTTGAACTAAGTATTCCTCGGATACCACGGGCCCTTTTGTTGAATACCAATTGTTGATCGGCTCGGAGCTTGGCGGGATCTCACTGAGAGTCTCGTTCATGATGACGGTGTCATGGATGGCGTTGACTTGGCATTCATTCATTATGGCAAGCTCTTTGAACATGGAGGCTAAATCTGTTAGTTCTTCCCCCACGGTGATTTCTGTCTCGGACTTTATAGTCACCTTCCTTCCCCACCATTCACGGGGGGACATGGGAGTTTGTTCCCTTTTGGATTTCTGGATCTCACAATCGGAGAAGATTTCGAGACCGGGCTTTTTGACACCCTTATTGTTAACCCACGGCTCGGGAAAGATCATGTATGGAACGTCTTCCCCTTCGCGGACGAAATAACCATTCAACGTCTTGAGGTAAGGCCTTAGATTAGGGACCTCATAACGACGGCCTTCTTTACGAGCTCGGGCCTTTTCGTTCTTGATTGCTTTCTCTTGTTTCAAGTCTTCCTTGGAAGGCTCAATGGGACTTGCACAGGATGTAGGATTCCTTGTTGATATTTCCCTAGGCCTAACCAGGGAAGTAGTCCATATTCCTCATCATGCGGAGGACTTTGTGATTGCTGGGGGTCCATGATCCGTTTCCCCCTTCTTTGTCAATGGCGTTGATTGAGACGCCGGAGAGAGTGGAGTCTCGTAAACCATGCTGAACTTGGTGGACGGGCTCACCTTTTCTGTGGATAGTGACGTTTTCAGCCATGACGGTCACTATTTCATCACCATTTCGGATCTTGACACATTGGTGGAGAGTTGACGGTACGGCATTAGCACTGTGAATCCATGGTCGTCCCAAAAGTAAGTTGAACAAGGCCGGGATATCAAGCACTTGGAATGGAACGGACATAACCATGCTTCCAAACTCGATGTCTATTTCGATCATACCCATGACTGTACGGGCGGTGCTGTCATAACCTCGGATTACTTGAGTAGAAGGCTTCAAATCGGAATCCTTAAGCCCAGTATGCCCATGATTCTGCCAGGCATGAGATTGAGTGCGGAACCACCGTCCACTAAGACTCTTGAGATAGGCCTCCCCCTTGCTCGTACCTTGAGGTAAATAGCCTCGTTGTGGTCGGAACCAAATGGTGGAAGGTCCATATCGGCAAAGGTGATGACGTTGCCAAAATGATTGTGACCGATCATTGCCGTGAGGTCCTCGGGAGTAGTATCGGGAGAAACTGATGTATCATCGAGATTGCGGATGACAAGATCTCGGTGTTTCTTTGAGGATGCAATGAGGTCCCAAATAGAGATGTTGGCTTGAGTTTTCTTGAGTTGGACAAGTAGAGGATCTTCGGGAGTGTTGCGAGCTTGCGCCCTTTGAGAAGAGGAGCTCGGTGCGGAAGTGGAAGGGTTGCTTGCTATGACTCGACCGGATCGAGTTAGCATGTTGACGTTCCCATCTTGCTTCTTTTTCCTATTCTCTAGTACTTCCCTCATTACCTCATCGTAAGTCACTACATAACAAGAATTGTCAAGTTTATTCATAACACTGGGGCCACCATTCACAATTGGGATTGAATGGGTTGTCCCATCGAGTTCTCCTATCTCTATTACATTGACATGCTCGTCATTAGCCACTACAAATTCTTTCTTATCTATGAGATCTTGAATGACATTGCGGAGAACGAAGCAATCCTCGGTGGTGTGGCCAATATATTGTGGTGAGCATGATTGGGGTGGACCGTCTTGGGTTGGTACCCTTGCACGGGTGTGACTTGACCCTTTGCCTTGAGGACCTCGAACACTTCGGTTTGAGTCATGCCTTGGAGAGGCGTGTAGACA
The DNA here is from genome assembly GCA_026119855.1 of Campanula takesimana. Lineage (NCBI taxonomy): Eukaryota > Viridiplantae > Streptophyta > Magnoliopsida > Asterales > Campanulaceae > Campanula > Campanula takesimana. The sequence continues at coordinate 1,421,628 of JAOWBW010000151.1, read as the reverse complement.
CGGTCACTTAGGGACTTCTTCCCTTGAGGTGGAGGAACCTTTTTGTAATTCCCCTTGTCAATAGTGACGGCGTTGACCGAGGCCTCTTTTGTGGAGTTGGAAGCGGCCTTGTAGCGGTAAGTAGGAGTGGCCTTCTTAATCTCCTTGAGCAAGTCATCCATGCGTACCCCCGCCTCATACATTTGGGAGAAGTCGGAGTAGCAAGCCCCAGTTAGGTGGGTGCGGAGATCAATCTTGAGACACTTGAGAAAGATCTCCATTTGCTCTTTTGTGTTTGGCCTCTCATCAATTTCAGAGAGTTTATCATTCCATCTCCTTGTGAAGTCGATGAAGGACTCATTGTCTCGTTGAGTAGTGTTCTCTAGCTCTTTCCTTGTGGGCCGGTGAGTGGTGTTGCCTTGGTATAGGTTCTTGATGTCGCGACCCCGAACCCCGCGGCCCGAGACCGCGATCTGGACGTCGACTTAGAACCAAAACTGTGAAATGCCGAAATTAAAAATTTCGTTTAATACCAAAAGGTGATAACACAAGGTTTTACAAATCCAAGTTAAAATCAACAAAGTGCATCTAACATAAGCTCCACAGCTTATACCAAAAAGAATAAAATATACAATTCTTAATGACGTCAATAATGGTAAAACTATCCCCAAAAGGTTATACATTTAAATAATGTAAACCGAACCATAACAACCTGCCCCAAAATCTCAATCCTCGCGACGTCCTCCTCGATCCGCGAATCCTAATCCTTTTCCTCCTGGGGGGGGTTAAGGAAAAACAAAGATGGAAATAATAGGGGTGAGATAAAATCTCAGTAAGTTACTAATGCAACTACATGACATGCTATAATGCAATAAGCAATAAACAATGATAAATATCACATAGCATGTAACAATTAACAGTCAACAGATAGCAGCGGAAAGTAAACACATAACAAAGGATATTAGCCAAGGTTTCCAAACCGATACATCCAAATAAAGGATCGCTGCGCAGCTTCAACAATCAACCAATCCATATCTTCACAGTAGCATAAAAGCCGAAGAGAAACCCCAGTCAGAAACGACCAATCAACCCATCAATCAAACAATTCATCTTCATAGTAGCATAAAAGCTGAAGAGAAACCCGGTACCGGAACCAATAACAATAATAAAGTGCCACAAGGGGCGGGAGCCATCCCACAAAGTCATGCTCCAAAACGATTAGCTAGAATACCCACAACGGAGCTAGCTCATCCCAACCAAGGCCAATCTGGATGAGGACAGAAGGACCAATGGGCGATGCTATACTGGACTTGGCTCGTGCCATTATAGCATTATCCATTGCCTGACTCGATACACAAATAACCAGCTGGACTTTCAGATAAATGCTAAGTAATAAACACTAGCTTAATTAAACAACTTAGGGTTCCGAAGTAGGGAACCATACCAATTAATCACCATAAAGATGCAACGGTTACTCATGAAGAGTTTAACAACAACGATAACAGAGTTTCTCATGAAGAGCACAACAACGATAGATGGAATTTCTCATAAAGAGCACAACAACAATGATTATTAGAATACAGCAATTTCATAAAGAGGAACCATACCAGATACATTCCAGAGATGATACCCACGAGTTGATCATAAAGAACACAACCCAAACGGTCGCTCACAAATAGTACAACGACTATAACCCAAAATTATCCTAAACGTTTACTCATAAAGATGTACTAGGACTATGAACTCAACCATCTCATCACACCTGAAATTCCAAAGTAGGAATCAGAATGAATACACTTTAAGGTTAATCAAACCGTAAGTACCCAATTGCCAATACACGCTTTACCTTCGTCCTTAACGAACCAATCCCAAACCCCCAAACGAATCAAAAAGGTTAATCTTTAGAACATGATCACGACCGGACTAAACCCTACACTTTGGTGTTCAACCACAACCCTCTAGGTACTATGGGACATCGCCTAAAACCTAGACCAAGTCTTACTCGAAAATCAATTCGATTGGAACAACCACGAACACATCATAAGATGCCCAAACACCCAATAAAATCCCGAAGTATAAAACTTATAACTTAACTGAACAACCTATACCATATTGTAGTACTCGAAGAGAGCTTCGAAACGATAGTTTGCACGCCTAAAACGGAGTTCGCATGAACCAAATACGACTCTCGAAAGATTGGACCAAAAAGGGGAATAAATTCATAACAGGGGAGGGGGGTGCGCGCGCCTCCTAAGGGAGGGATGCGCGCGCCTCCTAGATCAGTTGGAAAATCGAGTTGGGAGAAGGAGAGGGTGCGCGCGCTTCAATATAAGGGGTACGTGCGCCTCTTAAGGACAGAAGGTTTTGATTCAAGGATGGCCTAAGGGTGCGCGCGCCTCCTAAGGGAGGATGCGCGCGCCTCCTGGTCCGGAAAGGCAAATTCCGGCCAAATTTCTGGGTATCCTCCATTAACAACCCCAAATCCAATACAAACCAATTCTTTACCATTTCAACACTACCAAGAAGGGAACTAGGGTACCTACACCATTTTGAGCCAAAGAACTCCAACAACATCATCTAGGGACCTCACTCAAGGGTGATTCAAATACCAAAATTTCACAAAAATGAACAAAATGCAAATCAATCCCAAATCAACCCAAGATGCAATAAATGGCATTCATAACATCAAATAAACATGGAATAGCATTTCTAGCATAGAAATAGGGGGAAAAGCAACTTACCTGGATTTTCTCAAAGGTGACGGAACTCAAAATTTCTTGGCTTCCTACGATCCTATCGACGATCTAAACATGATTCATGTTTTAAGAAATGAGAAATAATGAGAGGAAGATGATGGAAATGAAGAGAGAAGTGAGAGGAAGAAAAACTTACCCAATGAGCTAGAGAGAGAGAGAAATGGCTGGAAAGTGAATGGGGTGAGGGAGAAATAGAGGGAGTAGGGAGAAGATGATTAAAACTAAACTTACACTTAGACCCCTCCCTTACTACTACTCTCTACAAACAAACTCCCCACTAACAAATAAGACTCAACACTTCTACATTAGCACAAATGACCCAAATAAAATGCTAGTCATAATTTATTATGACACATAAAGTGCACACATAAATATTTAAATAAATAATAATTTAAATAAATAAATAAGCAATTAAATAAATAATAATTATTTATTACTAATAAAATAGAGCCTAGTTTTCGGGTCGTGACATTCACTCCCCCTTAAAGAAAATTCGACCCGAATTTTAACGAGACTTACCCGAAAGACCCAATAGCTACGGATACGATAGTTCCGCCATTTCTCAATTTCCTCAATTGTCCATTCTAAACCACCACGTAGTAACCCTAAATAATGTTCGCAATACCACGACCTCTCGCACATAACTTCCTCCAATCATAACCTTCACTACTAATTAGAATCCATAATCAAAATTGGAGAATCCCAATTGCTCCCAAACATAACTCTCGAGATATCCCAAGCTCACCTTATTCACAACCTTAATTACACTGCAAAGGTGTCTCCTTTTGTAAATCGCATACTTAGTAGTATTCCCCAGAAATTCAAAACATCACCTTCCCGAGCCTAATTAGCTTTTAAAATATAAAATGGTTAAAGAAAGTTCTATTTCCACAATATTCATCGAAATGGCTATATCTCTATGGATTACCATTATAGTGTCTTCACTTTGAGTTAACACCTTAAATAAATATTACCATACAAACCCCAAAATTTCTCGTACAAAGTGTCCACTTAAATCTATGTTATACTCTCATCCCTTCATTAATCTGGTCTTGAAGCCTAAACCATTTACTATACTCAATAGTCCGCAAAAAGACCCAAATTTCATCTTCAAAAGATTTTCTCTAACTCCCATTTAAGTCATAATCCGTGCTCATATACCCAAAGGAAATCAACGAACTCTAAATTCAATAGCTAACCCTAGTTAGGCTCTCACGCATACATTTATTGACTTACTGATATTTAAGCTCAATGGTACTACCATCATAATAAACCAATTAGCTAGTCACCTTCCAACTGACCCAATACCCAATCATAGTATTCTTTAATATGCCCGAGTATTTATACTCCGCTTTCTTCACTTATTTGTAATCCAAAATAAGAAATGCCACCAAGACAAGATTTAGGACCATAGAACACCCCTTTAACTAAAACTCAAAATGCCTTTGATATAGGTCGCAATTTATTACTCTCCCGAAATGTGCTTAGTCCTTTCAAACTTACGCGCTCACCACTATCGATGATTATAACTTCCATAATATACTCATATCCCATAACAAATCGTACACCTCTCCATACTAATCCATTCCGATGCATTCACGGAGATGTACTAAAAGTAAACAAAATCTCCTATCCAGAAATCCTCAATTTGAATCCTCAACTCTTATAACCCAACCGATGCCATAAGGACATTGATCTAAATATTAGCACTACAACCTTGCACTATAACAACTCAATTTAACCCAAGGTTCTCCCCAATTACTAGGTACTACTCAGAAATAAAAATAGAAATTTTTACAAACGATAAATACACCCAACAATTGGTATAGACATCCATTGTCACCCATCGAAGCGAAATAGTCAGATTCCAAACAAGAAAAGATTTGCTTAACTCTACACAAAGGAACGGTCTCAAAACAATTTTAGGTAAAAGGGAAGAGAGGATGTAACAATTTCCCTACAACCATCGACTAAAGCATGACATTTCCCTTCTCAAAATAACATCAAAGCCTTATAATAGCAATACGACCAATTTAGCAGGTAAGTTATATCTACCCTTAAGCACAACATGAGCACATAAGACTCTATCAGATATCCTACACTCCTCCATAGGAGTAGACACTGACAACACATAAGTCAAAGACTCAAAAGAAATAAATGCAACTAAATGCACAGAAACATATGAATGCGATGATCCTAAAATGCACGCGCTCGCTCTCTCGACGCAAAATAATACCTCCTGAACTGATGAGTCACCTGCTGAGTGCTGATTGATTGTAAATACTCTACCCGAATTCTTGGGCTTCCCCGAAGCATCTCTCTTCTGACCCTGTGATATTCCAGTTCCTGTCCCCGATGACTGAACTCTAAACCTCGGACAATCTTTAACAAAGTGTCCCAACTGACCACACTTCACACATTTTCCTTGCTTCTTCCAACACTTGTCTTCTGAGTGTCCTTTCCTCTGACAGTAACTGCAGACTTTCCCATTTCGTGTACCCTTATTAGAACCTTGATTTCCTACTGTTGGTTGCCCTTGAAGTTGCCTTCTGAATCGAGTTTGCACTCCAAAATTACCTCTGTTATCCGAATGTTGCTGTTGTGACTTACTCTGCCCTCCTGGCTTACCCGGGTTAACCATCTCGGTCTTCCTTCTGTGTTCCCCAATGTCCTGCTCAATTAAGTAGGCTCGATCCATCGCATCCTGATAAGTCTGAATCTGCTGTGCTATAAGCTGAGTCCGGATGGATGTCTTCAAACCCCTGATCAATCTCATCGCTTTCTGCTCCTCGGTCCGCACAAGGTATTCACAACACCTGGCTAATTCTGTGAACTTAGCTGAGTACTTGTGCTACTGACCTCATGCCTTGCTCCAAGCTGAGGAACTCGATCTCTTTCCGGTTTTGATTCACTAAAAAGATAAAATGATCCTTGAATTTCTTCACGAACCACTCCCAAGGATATGGTACAAGAGTCGCATCCCAACTGGTCTTCAGTGCCTTCCACCAATGTTCCGCAGTCCCCACGAGCTTATAAGCTAAAAACAGAACCCTATCCTCATCAGTGCATCCAAAGACCTCGTAGATTTTCTCCATCGATTCTATCCATAGCTTGGCCTTCTTCACATCAGGCTCACCGTCGTACTCACTTGGTTTCAACTTTAAGAACTGCTCCAACCCATACCGCGGAGGTGCAACATGTTCCTCTCTCGGCCCTTGGTCATGAATTGCTTTCACGGCCACTTCAAACCTGTCCTGAAACACTGCACGGTTTTCTTCCCGTAGACCATTAAGATTCTGAGTCCCACTAGAAGCTTCACCAATTCTTCTTCTAGACATTTCGAACAAATACCTGCATAAAACCTTAACCGTTACTCACTCCGCACACAACTACCCTCCTAGGTCATTCTAGTCCACCTATACTTATACATAGAGCTAGACCATAGCTCTGATACCAACTGTCGCGACCCCGAACCCCGCGGCCCGAGACCGCGATCTGGACGTCGACTTAGAACCAAAACTATGAAATGCCGAAATTAAAAATTTCGTTTAATACCAAAAGGTTATAACACAAGGTTTTACAAATCCAAGTTAAAATCAACAAAGTGCATCTAACATAAGCTCCACAGCTTATACCAAAAAGAATAAAATATACAATTCTTAATGACGTCAATAATGGTAAAACTATCCCCAAAAGGTTATACATTTAAATAATGTAAACCGAACCATAACAACCTGCCCCAAAATCTCAATCCTCGCGACGTCCTCCTCGATCCGCGAATCCTAATCCTTTTCCTCCTGGGGGGGGGGTTAAGGAAAAACAAAGATGGAAATAAACGGGGTGAGATAAAATCTCAGTAAGTTACTAATGCAACTACATGACATGCTATAATGCAATAAGCAATAAACAATGATAAATATCACATAGCATGTAACAATTAACAGTCAACGGATAGCAGCGGAAAGTAAACACATAACAAAGGATATTAGCCAAGGTTTCCAAACCGATACATCCAAATAAAGGATCGCTGCGCAGCTTCAACAATCAACCAATCCATATCTTCACAGTAGCATAAAAGCCGAAGAGAAACCCCGGTCAGAAACGACCAATCAACCCATCAATCAAACAATTCATCTTCATAGTAGAATAAAAGCTGAAGAGAAACCCGGTACCGGAACCAATAACAATAATAAAGTGCCACAAGGGGCGGGAGCCATGCCACAAAGTCATGCTCCAAAACGATTAGCTAGATTACCACAACGGAGCTAGCTCATCCCAACCAAGGCCAATCTGGATGAGGATAGAAGGACCAATGGGCGATGCTATACTGGACTTGGCTCGTGCCATTATAGCATTATCCATTGCCTGACTCGATACACAAATAACCAGCTGGACTTTCAGATAAATGCTAAGTAATAAACACTAGCTTAATTAAACAACTTAGGGTTCTGAAGTAGGGAACCATACCAATTAATCACCATAAAGATGCAACGGTTACTCATGAAGAGTTTAACAACAACGATAACAGAGTTTCTCATGAAGAGCACAACAACGATAGATGGAATTTCTCATAAAGAGCACAACAACAATGATTATTAGAATACAGCAATTTCATAAAGAGGAACCATACCAGATACATTCCAGAGATGATACCCACGAGTTGATCATAAAGAACACAACCCAAACGGTTGCTCACAAATAGTACAACGACTATAACCCAAAATTATCCTAAACGTTTACTCATAAAGATGTACTAGGACTATGAACTCAACCATCTCATCACACCTGAAATTCCAAAGTAGGAATCAGAATGAATACACTTTAAGGTTAATCAAACCGTAAGTACCCAATTGCCAATACACGCTTTACCTTCGTCCTTAACGAACCAATCCCAAACCCCCAAACGAATCAAAAAGGTTAATCTTTAGAACATGATCACGACCGGACTAAACCCTACACTTTGGTGTTCAACCACAACCCTCTAGGTACTATGGGACATCGCCTAAAACCTAGACCAAGTCTTACTCGAAAATCAATTCGATTGGAACAACCACGAACACATCATAAGATGCCCAAACACCCAATAAAATCCCGAAGTATAAAACTTATAACTTAACTGAACAACCTATACCATATTTTAGTACTCGAAGAGAGCTTCGAAACGATAGTTTGCACGCCTAAAACGGAGTTCGCATGAACCAAATACGACTCTCGAAAGATTGGACCAAAAAGGGGAATAAATTCATAACAGGGGAGGGGGGTGCGCGCGCCTCCTAAGGGAGGGATGCGCGCGCCTCCTAGATCAGTTGGAAAATCGAGTTGGGAGAAGGAGAGGGTGCGCGCGCTTCAATATAAGGGGTACGTGCGCCTCTTAAGGACAGAAGGTTTTGATTCAAGGATGGCCTAAGGGTGCGCGCGCCTCCTAAGGGAGGATGCGCGCGCCTCCTGGTCCGGAAAGGCAAATTCCGGCCAAATTTCTGGGTATCCTCCATTAACAACCCCAAATCCAATACAAACCAATTCTTTACCATTTCAACACTACCAAGAAGGGAACTAGGGTACCTACACCATTTTGAGCCAAAGAACTCCAACAACATCATCTAGGGACCTCACTCAAGGGTGATTCAAATACCAAAATTTCACAAAAATGAACAAAATGCAAATCAATCCCAAATCAACCCAAGATGCAATAAATGGCATTCATAACATCAAATAAACATGGAATAGCATTTCTAGCATAGAAATAGGGGGAAAAGCAACTTACCCGGATTTTCTCAAAGGTGACGGAACTCAAAATTTCTTGGCTTCCTACGATCCTATCGACGATCTAAACATGATTCATGTTTTAAGAAATGAGAAATAATGAGAGGAAGATGATGGAAATGAAGAGAGAAGTGAGAGGAAGAAAAACTTACCCAATGAGCTAGAGAGAGAGAGAAATGGCTGGAAAGTGAATGGGGTGAGGGAGAAATAGAGGGAGTAGGGAGAAGATGATTAAAACTAAACTTACACTTAGACCCCTCCCTTACTACTACTCTCTACAAACAAACTCCCCACTAACAAATAAGACTCAACACTTCTACATTAGCACAAATGACCCAAATAAAATGCTAGTCATAATTTATTATGACACATAAAGTGCACACATAAATATTTAAATAAATAATAATTTAAATAAATAAATAAGCAATTAAATAAATAATAATTATTTATTACTAATAAAATAGAGCCTAGTTTTCGGGTCGTGACACTTGAAGGCAAGCATGGCGGAGTCCCAATCAAGACGGACAGTGAGCGGGAGAGTAGCATACCAATCTTTTGCTGCCCCCTCGAGAGTAAGACGAAAGCATTGAGCCATCACCTTGGGGGAGACCTTCTTTGGGACCATTGCCCAAATATAAGTCTCAATGTGAGCCATAGGACAAGAGTTGCCCTTGAATTTGCTTATGTCGGGCATCTTGAACTTATCGGGAAGAGCGGCCATAGTACTCATGAGGATGGATGATTGATAAAGGCTTGTGTCGAAGCCTTTCCCCATGTTGAGCCCATTGAATTTTTGGTCGATGTAGGCCATGATAGAATCCACCATTTTGGGCTCATTGTTCTCGGAACTCGGCTCCCCCATTTTCTTGGTGCGGGTGTTGACATACGGACTCTTGAACAAACCCTCAGTCCATTCGGATTCATCATCATTGTTCTTGTTCTTTCCCTTGGCAAGGTTAGTGAGCTTTTCTTTCATTAGCTCCATCTCGGCCTCGTGGGCCTCCCTTTGGCTGTCGAGGTGGGATTGCCAAATGTCGTCTTTGCTTTGTGCCTCCTTATTAAGGGTGGAGACTTGCTCTTGGAGGAGTTGGACCATAGTTGAGAGCTGTTCGAGAGACATGGTGTTGCTGCCGCCGGTCATGGTTGATGTTGGAGCTATTGGAGTGATCTCTTCACGGACTAACCGATTTGCTGAATCCCGGTAGACTCTGTAAGTACCAATTGAACCTATATTGCAGAAGAGGCCCTTGTCAGTCTTGAGTAACACTTGCGGTCCATGAAGAGGCTTAGAACACACAGTTGGGCACACGACTCGAACCACATAAGAAAAGACTCTTTTTTTTTTATAAGTCGGAGGGAATGAATCCCTTTTGGGGTTCCTAAGAAAATAATGGAATCGTCACACTAGTATATAGACCATCTCGCGGTCCCATATACTTATCGGATTACATCGCGCTTGTGAATCCTACATGTATCGGGATTAAACTAAATTAATGTAGTAAAGCATACATGCGGGGACGGATTTTTATTTTCGTCCAAAATAACCACTTTTGGGGATGGATTTTTATTGCGTCTGTTTCAACGAGTTGGCATGTATGATTTGAAGACATTAGTTTAGGGAAATCTCGGTACATGGAAACCGACTTGAGTCACGGAGTGTTAGACCCTAACTAGAATTGTGTGGCTTGTGCTCGGCTTGAATATGAGGCTCAAAGGTCACCCCCGACATGTAGTCTTGAACTACGCCACGGGCTGAGTTTTACCGCTTCGAAAGAGCCAAGGTCTGGTGGAGCTTGAAACTTTCTAGGACGGGCCTCGACGGGTTTGGGGTTGGACTTGTACGACTCGATAGTGAGCAGTTCATAGGAATATGTGCATGTAGTGTGAGGCCTAGCAAGTGACAATTTTTTTTTTCTATATATATTTTTTTTTTTTTGAAAAGAAAGAAAAACACACAAAACACATAAGCACATAAAATTACAACTCCCGAATCGCCCGTGTGACCTGTAAATAAAACAAAAAATTAAAACAGTCCGAGGGTTCAGTTCTGTTCTGATGCAGGCAACTGTGCCCACACCCCACTGTTCTGCTCAGTCACTGAAACCTGTTTCTGTTCTGGGAATCAACCCAGAAGCGTGCGCCTCTGAGTGCTGATGTGGGACGCGCGCGCATGGCGCAATTCTTATGGGAGGCGCGCGCTTCTGGGCATACCTATCAGAATGTCAGACTTTGGACTCAGGGGATTGCCCTGGTCCTATGTTCAAATTGTAACCCCTGCAGAAGTGATTAGTGCAGAATAACAGAAGAAGAAGATGAAGGATATGAAGAAGTGGGCGATTCTGGTTCTTGATGCGGGATGCGCGCGCCTTAGGCTTAAAAGGCCAGACGCGCGCGCCTTCCCCATCAGGAATCAGAATGCCCAGAAAAGATGTAGATTTCGATCAGAATGCAATTTTAACCCTCAAAACTCCCCAGCGGAGTCGCCACTATAGATACCCCGGGGAACCACGGCTTGGCTAGAGCGGTGAATTATCCTAGGATGTCTAACTTGTTTTAGAGTCGCCACCTATGTTTTGAGGAACATAAGAAAAACCTATTGATTGTAGCCTAAGTTTGATTACGAAAACAGAGATTCTTTGTTTTGAGGTTCGGGGGTTAGATTACGAGATGGGAAGTACCGAAACACCATCTCGCCCGACTAAAGTTGGTCTTGCTTGATCAAAATCTACATGAATAATAACGTTCTTCTTCTTCTTCTTTAAGTCATGAAAAGGGGGTTTAAAATAGAGTTTGGAATGTAGGAGATAACTCCTTAACCAACCTCAATGAGATGAGGTGATCATTAGAGTCATGTTCCAAAATGATTTGGGTGATTGCACATTTGATTAGAGTAAAAGAGAGAGATGAGATGAAGTAGAAAAGAAAGGAAAAGATGGACTTTTACCTACAATTTGAAGACCTTCAAATATTGCTTGAAGAAATCCTTGGAGAACCTTTAGAAAGTGATTTTGGTATAGTTTTTGTAAGTTTAATCTTCGGTCCTTGAAAATGGAGGTAAAGAGAGGTTTTTATAGGTGAAAGAGGGGTCTTTTTGGTGCCAAAACTCAGTCACCAAGAAATCCTTCCTGGGCAAAATCCTGTAAATTGAGCAAGGGAGGGAATCCTGGCCAGAAATCTGTAACTGACGCCCAGAGGCGCGCGCTTCCTGCTTTGGGGGCGGGAGGCGCGCGCGCCTGGCTCCTAGTGTCGGAGGCGCGCGACTCAGAGAAGGCAATTTTGACATAATGGACTAGAAAGTCAGCCCTGTCATTCAGTTTAGTCCCTGGACTTAACGAAGTCAGTCAGAAATTTAACGGAAGTGACAGAAACTAACGAGAAACACTTAAAATGGGGAGAAACACAAAATCAAATGTGCAATCGGGGTGAGCGGTCCAAGGCGGGGTGTCTACACGGCCGCTCAAGACATTATGTGCGGTCGCACACTAGACCAAGCAAACACTCATTTCTTTCCCAGGCTTACAATTGTCCGTCCCAAGCATAGGAGTATACTTTCACCAACTCATAGGCCATACCCAGGACATACAAACATGTTCCAAACATAACTTTCAAGTTTATTTCATCAATTTTACCTTCCCAGAATTAATAGAATAATTTTTCTTTATCCCATTTAAATATTTCACCGTCTTAAAAGTATAAGTATAATTTTCTAATATACTAATATACTCATTTAGGGATACTTTCATTCATTTCACCGTCCCACAAGTATAAGTATAATTTTTCTAATATACTTGTATAAGCATTTAAGTCAAGTTAATATTTCACCGTCTCACAAGTAGGAGTATAAATTTTCCTTCTTTCCTACAGAGATTTATAATACTCCCTCTGTCCCAAATTTACTAGTATCATAAAACTCATCCCAAACACGAAATTAACAAGCACAAGTATCAAGAATAACACATAGGTATGTTATTACAAGCAAGGGGGAGCTAGTGACTTACCTACTCTGAAATCAAATTCACCCAAACTAATTTCTGTTCGGCAGGAAATGCTCTACTCACCGCCCTGATCATTTATGCGAAGTCGGATTTTCGAACAGAGGCATAATTAAGGAAGAGGGATCGAGAATAGGGTAAACCCTAACTTTCTTCTGAGACAGAGAGAAAGTACGAGAGAATTGGGGGAAACAACTGAATCAGAGAAGGCAAACCAAGTTTTATCCTTAACAACTTTCAAAGAATTGCACTTAGGCCCCTCAAGTTCCACTTTTATCAAAAAGGCCCCTAAACTTTATTTTTCACAAATGACCCTAATGTTTCAACCTGAAAAATTAGGACCTAAACTTGCTAAATTAGTTAAATATTTAACTCAATTAAAATAGCATATAAATATACAAGTCAAGAATTTAACAGGAATTAGGACGGGCGTTACAGCATCGGACAGGCGAAATGAGACGGGGAAGCCCCTTGCTCTTAACTGTATGGCTTCGAGAGCACTTTAAGATTTATTCTCCGGAGGGCGATCTGTCTCCTTTTGCTGTTCATAGGAGAAAATTGCTGATCCGAGACTTAACCGAGGACGGTTGGAAAAAATTCTTTGCTTCTCGGGCGTCGGTCGACATTGAGTGGTGCCCTCCCTCTTGGGGGCTCCGTCCTTTTGTGGAGTGGACCTCGGGATTTGAGCATGTCGTCTTACCCAGCTTGAGAGACTCTTCATTTTACCATTCGGAGCGGGTTTTGAGGCAGTTCGGTCGCCAACATATTATTCCTTTCCCTAGAAGTGGGGTGTTTCATCCAGTCTCGTATATGGGTCCGGACTTTTTAGCGGAGCTTCAGTAAGCTTGGGGAGATGACTTCCATCGGTGGGCCTCTGCCCCCATTTATCGGGGCAGTATTTTTCTTCCCGAGAGTTATTTGGACTATCTGTTTGGCACTCTTTACCGCGGTATTACTTGGGTAGACGTGCTTCACGCTGAGTTGTTAGGAAAAGACTTTGAGCCTAGCAGTGCTTTGCGGTATAAGGAAGCTGCTGCTGATTCGCACAATATTTTGGTTGACCCTTTTGGTACCCCTTTGGATAGCTTCTATGCTCAGAGTCGCGTTGCTGCGCAGAAGGTTTCAGTCCGCCTCAGTGTTCCTAGGCTTCCCAAGAAGAATAGGATTGAGAGCCATTCTGGTGGCCCTTCAAAGGCTAAGAGAAAATTAGATTTTTCCTAGTACCCCAAGATTGCAATTAATAGACCAATTGTTTAGGATTTAAAGTTTTATTGTCTTTTATTGCTCAACATCGTCCGTTGTAATGGTCAAAATAATTAAAGAGATGAATAAAAATTGCATTTTGTTATGACATGATTGGGTAAGAATTTATGTTTTAGACCGCACCCGAAGGTTGCCTACGTTCCTCTCGTAGAGAGGCTCAGGTCTCCGTAGTTCAAACAAATGAACACCATTTTTTTTTGTGTGCTCCCTGTTTTTTGCCTAGACCGCCCTTTCGGGTTTTCAATCTAGCGGGCTTCTTTTTTGCACGTGCTCTAATTTTTGCCTAGGCTGCCCTTACGGGTTTTCAACCTAGCGAGCGATTTTTTTAATGGTCTTTATTTGTTAAGCGTAGAACTTCTTGAGCTTGTCGAGGTTGACCTCCTTTGGCAATTGATCACCATCTAAGTCTACGAGTCGGACTGCACCGCTGCTTAGTATCTTCTTGACCACAAAAGGACCGATCCATCGGGGCCCCCACATCCCAAGGGGATTCATGGAATTGGGAGGATGTTGTCTTAGGACCAAATCTCCCATTTTGATATTTCGAGGCTTCACCTTTTTGTTGAAAGCTCTTGCCATTCTTTGTTGATAATCCCTCGTGCGTTCAAACGCTCTTAACCTCTTTTCGTCGAGTAGGTCTAGTTGCTCGTATCGACTTTGCATCCAATCAACCTCGTTGACTTGGTTCTCGAGTAAGACCCATAGAGAAGGAACCTCAAGTTCGACCGGGAGTACGGCTTCTGAACCATAAACCAATGAGTAAGGAGTTTCTCCCGTTGCTGACCGTATTGATGTGCGGTAGCCCCACAATGCTAGTGGTAATTTCTCGGGCCAATCCCTTCCTGTTGAAGCCATTTTTTGTATGATGACCTCGATCGTCTTATTTGCTGCTTCGACCGCTCCATTGGCTTGGGGACGGTATGGGGATGACTTGTGCTTGGTAATTTTGTAGTTGACCAAAAGTGTATCCATTTCTTTCTCAAAGTGAGAGCCATTGTCGAAGATGATCTCGTGAGGAATACCATACCAGCACATGATGATGTTATTCATGAATTCAACCACTTTCTTGGCATTGAGAACTCGGTAAGCTTGTGCCTCGACCCATTTTGTGAAATAGTCTACGGCCACAAGGATGAATGACTGTCCGTTGCTCCCTGTTGGATGAACTTTGCCGATGATATCTATGCCCCAACAAGAGAATGGCCAAGGTGTGGTCGTGTTGTACAATTAGGAAGGTGGAGCATGTTGCAGATTAGCATGGAACTGGCACTTGGCGTATTTCTTGACTTTCTCAATGCAGTCTCTTTCCATCGTAGTCCAATAATAACCAATGCGGAGTATCTTTTTGGCTAACATAATCCCATTCATGTGGGGACCAAACTCGCCTTCGTGGACTTCGTGCATGATTTCTTGAGCTTCGGTCTCATTTGCACATAAGAGATTGACCCCTTGATGATGTCTCTTGTAGACTCGGTTTCCAATCAACACATATCTGGCGGCTATCTTCTGTAGGGCCACTCGAGTTTTCCCATTGCTGTTGTCAGGAAAGGCGCCATTGTTGAGAAAGTTCATGATGTCCATGTACCACGGGGGATTATCTTGCACTTCATTGATCTCAATGTTCATGCAGTATGCCGTACTGGTCCTTTTTGAAATTTTGAAGGGTTTTACCATTTTTTCCTTGGGCATCTCAACGAGTGAGGCTATAGTAGCCAATGCATTGGCAAAGCGGTTCTTGTCCCTTGGCAAGTAAGTGAACGTGATGTCTTCGAACTGTTCGACCAATTCTTCGAGGTGTTGGCCATACTGTTAGAGGGTCGGCTCTTGGATTCGCCATTTACCCGATGTTTGATTGATAAGGAGCAGGGAGTCACCGAATACTTCTAGTTCTGTGACATTTCTTTCTAGAGCTGCTTCTAGCCCCGCTATGCACTCATACTCGGCAATGTTGTTGGTAGCTTCGAATTCAAGACGGATGGCAATTAGGGTGTAGATGTCCTTTGGATTGACAAGCAACATTCCTATCCCAAAACCATGTTAATTGGCGGCGCCATCGAAAAAAAGTTGCCACTTATTTTCCTCGGCTGTAGTGCAAATCAAGTGCTCGTCGGGAAACTGTAAGTCCTCCCCCTTCACTTCGTCACTGTAGACACCCCGCCTTGGACCGCTCACCCCAATTGCAAATTTGATTTTTTGTCTCTCCCTATTTTAAATGTTTCTTGTTAGTTTATGTTACTTCCGTTAGGTTCCTGACTGACTTCGTTAAGTCCAGGGACCAAACTGAATAACAGTGCTAATTTTCTAGTCCATTCTGTCATTTTATCCATCTCCAAGGCGCGGGAATCCTACCTTTGGGGTCCAAGGAGCGCGAATCCCACCACCAAGGCAGGAGGCGCGCGCACCTGGGCGTCAGTTACAGATTTCTGTCCAAGAATCTCTCCCTTGCTCCTTTTAACAGGATTTGCCCGGGAAACTGATGTTTGTGACTTGGTTTTGGCACCAAAAACACTTCTCTTTCACCTATAAAAACATCTCTTTTCCACCATCTCAAGGATCTCTTTTAACACTCTTTGGAGGAAGGATTTTGATCACTAACAAAACTATACACAAAAACACTTGCAAGGCATTTCTCAAGAGTCATTCTTTGAAGTTCTTGGAAGTATAGGTAAAGACTACTCTTTCCTCTCCTCTTTCTACTTCATCTTTCCTCTCCTTCTTTTGTTTTAATCAAAGTGCAATCACCCAAACATTCTTGGGACATGACACCAAAGGCTAATTCACTTCATTGAAGATAGTCAAGGAGTTATCTCCCTACATTCCAAAACACATTTTAAAACCCCCTTTTATCATCAAAAAATAAGAAGAACATTTTACCATTCATGTAGATTTTGATCAAGCAAGACCAACTTTAGTTGGGTGAGATGGGTGTTTAGGTACTTCCCATCTCACAACCTAACCCCCGAACCTCATAACAAAGAATCTCTGTTATCATAACCAAACTTAGGCTAAAAACACTAAGTTTTTCTTATGTTCCTCTAAAACATAGGTGGCGACTCTAAAATCAATTAGACATCCTAGGGTAATTCACCGCTCTAGCCAAGCCGTGGCTCCCTGGGGTATCTACATCTTTTCTGGGCATTCTGGTATCTGGTGGGGGAGGTGTGCGCCTCTGGCCTTCTTGGCCTAAGGCGCGCGCATCCCACATCAAGGACCAGAATCGCCCGCATCCCATATGTTCTTCCTATTTTTTCTCTTCTTTTCCACACTAATCATTTCTGCAGGGGTTACAATATATTCAGGACCAGGGCAATCCCCTGAGTCCAAAGTCTGACATTCTGACAGGTTTTGCCCAGAAGTGGGCGCCTCCCACAGGCATTGCGCCATGCGCGCGCTTCCCACATCATCATCCAGAGGCGCGCGCTTCTGGGTGGGTTTCCAGGACAAGAACAGGTTTCAGAACAGAGCAAATTCGATGGGGCTGTGGGCACAGTTGCCTGTATCAGGCCTAATCTGGCCTTTTGGACTGTTTTACTTTCGTGTTTTATTTTATCGGTCACACGGGTGATTCGAGAGTTGTAATTTATGTGCTTATTTGCTTTTCTTTCATAAAAAAAAAAGTAAAAATGTTTTTTCACATGTTAGACCACACACTACATGCACGAATTCATATAAATTGCTCACTATCGAGTCGCACAAGTTTATAACCCCAAACCTGTCGAGGCCCGTCCTAGAGAGTTTCAAGCTCCACCCGACCTTGACTCTTTCGAAGCGGTAAACCTCAACCCATGTCGTAGTTCATGACTACATGCCGGGGGTGACCTTAAGCCTCTCATTAGCCGAGCACAAGCCAACACAACACTAGTTAGGGTCTAACACTCCGTGACTAAAATCGGTTTTCATGTGCCGAGATTTCCCTAAACTAATGTCTTCAAAACATACATTCCAAGTGGTTATCATGGACGAAAATAAAAATCTGTCCCCGCATGTATGCTTTACTACATTAATTTAGTTTAATCCCGACACGTGTAGGATTCACAAGCGTGATGGAATCCGATGAGTATATGGGACCATGAGATGGTCTATATACTAGTGTGACGATTCCATTATTTTCTTAGAAACTCAAAAGGGACTCTGTCCCTCCGACTTATATAAAAAACAAAAAAAAAGTCTTTTCTTATGTGGTTTTGAGTCGTGTGCCCACTGTGTGCTCTAAGCCTCTTCATGGACCGAAAGTGTTACTCAAGACTGACAAGGACCTCTTCTGCAATATAGGTTCAATTGGTACTTACAGAGTCTACCGGGATTCAGCGAATCGGTTAGTCCGTGAAGAGATCACTCCAACAGCTTCGACAGCATCAATGGCCGGCGGCTTCAACACCGACAACACCATGACTCTCGAGCACCTTTCAACCATGGTCCAACTTATCCAAGAACAAGTCTCCATTCTTAATAAGGAGGCTCAAAGCAAAAATGACATTTGGTAATCCCACCTCGACAATCAAAGGGAGGCCCATGAGGCCGAAATGGAGATAATGAAAGAAAAGCTCACTAAACTTGCCAAGAGTAAGAACAAGAGTGACGGTGATGAATCCGAATGGACCAAGGGCTTGTTTAAGAGCCCCTATGTCAGTGCCCACACCAAGAAAATGGGGGAACCAAGCACCGAGAACAATGAGCCCAAGATGGTTGATTCAATCATGGCCTACATAGATCAACGCTTCAGCGGTCTCAACTTGGGGAAAGGTCCCGACACAAGCCTTTATCAGTCCTCCATTCTCATGAGCACTATGGCCGCTCTCCCGGAGAAGTTCAAAATGCCCGACATAAGAAAATTCAAGGGCAAATCTTGTCCCATGGCACACATCGAGACTTACATTTGGGCTATGGTACCGAAGAAGGTCTCTCTTAAAGTTATGGCACAATGCTTCCCTCTTACTCTCGAGGGGGCGGCAAAGGATTGGTATGTAACTCTCCCACTCACAGTCCGTCTCGATTGGGACGCTGCCATGCTTGCTTTCAAGAGTCAATACCAAGGCAACACCACTCACCGGCCAACCAAGATAGAGCTTGAAAACACTACTCAAAGGGACAACGAGTCCTTTATTGACTTCACTAGAAGGTGGAATGACAAGATTTCCGAGATTGTCGAGAGGCCCAACACCAAAGAACAAATGGACATCTTTCTCAAATGCCTAAAGATTGATCTCCGCACCCATCTAAGTGGGGCTTGCTACGCCGATTTCTCCCAAATGTATGAGGCGGGGATCCGAATGGATGAGTTGCTCAGAGAGATCAAGAAAAGTGCTCCTAGCTACCGTTACAAGGCCGCCTCTAACTCCACAAAATAGGCTTCGGTTAATGCCATCACTACCGACAAGGGGAATTACAAAAGGGTTCCTCCACCCTAAGGAAAGAAATTCCAAGATGATCGTGTCTATACTCCTCTTCAAGGCATGACCATCATTGAGGCCTTCGAAGATCTCAAGGCCAAAGGGCAAGTTACTCCTCTCCGAGGGTACAAACCCAAGGCAATGCGTCCCAACCACGTTCACCATAAGCATTGTGACTGCCACCAACATAGTGGTCACACCACCGAGGAATGCTTTGTCCTCCGCAATGTCATCCAAGATCTCATAGACAAGAAAGAGTTCATAGTTCCTAATGGCGAGGATGTCAATGTAATAGAGGTAGGAGAACTTGAGGAGATCACTCATTCAATCCCAATTATGAATGAGGGCTCCAATGTGATGAATAAGATTGATAATTCTTGTTATGTTGTGACTTACGATGAGGTTATGATGGAAGTACTAGAGAATAGGAAAAGGAAGCAAGATGGGAATGTCAACATGTTAACTCGATCCGGACGAGTCATAGCAAGCAACCCTACTACTTCTGCACCAAGCACCTCTTCTCGAAGACCGCAAGCTCGCGACACTCCTGAATACCCTCTACTAGTTCAACTCAAGAAAACTCAAGCCAACATCTCCATTTGGGACCTCATTGCATCCTCAAAGAAGCATCGAGATCTTATATTTAGTAACCTCGAAGACACATCGGTCTCTCCCGATACAACTCCCGAGGACCTTACTGCAATGATAGGCCACATTCATTTTGGCAATGTCATCACTTTTGCCGATATGGACCTCCCACCATTTGGTCCCGACCACAATGAGGCCATCTACCTCAAGATGAGGGCAAGGGGGAGACCTATTTCAAGAGTATTGGTTGACGGTGGTTCCGTATTCAATTTGATGCTCGGCCGAATCATGGGTATACTGGGGCTTAAGAATTCAAATTTGAAGCCTTCTACTCAAGTAATCCGAGGTTATGATAGCACTGCCCGAACAATCATGGGTATGGTTGAAATAGACATTGAGTTTGAGAGCATGGTCATGTCCGTCCCATTTCAAATGCTCGATGTCCCCTCCTCATTCAACTTGCTTTTGGGTCGACCATGGATACACAGTTCTAACGCCGTGCCCTCGACTCTCCATCAATGTGTGAAGTTCAGAAACGGGGATGAAATAGTAACCGTTATGGCAGAAAACATCACCATCCACATAAAGGGGGAGCCCATTCATCAAATTCAGCATGGTCTACCAGATTCTACTCTCTCCGGCGTATCAATCAACGCCATTGACAAAGAAGGAGGAAACAAGTCATGGACCCTCGGTAATCGCAAAGTCCTCCGCATGATGAGGAACATAAACTACTTCCCTGGTTTAGGCCTAGGGAAATATCAACAACGGAGAATACAACCGATTGAGATCCCTTTCGTTAAGAACAAGTTTAGTTTGGGATATGAGCCTTCCAGAGATGACTAGAAACACGAGCAAGCCGTCAAGAATGAAAAGGCTCGAGCTCGTAAGGAAGGCCGTCATTATGAGATTCCCAACTTGAAGCCTAATCGCATGACATTGAATGGATACTTTGTCCGCCAGGGGGAAGACGTCCCGTACATGATCTTTCCCGAACCGTGGGTTAAAAGCAAGGGCATCAGAAAGCTCGGTCTTAAAATCTTTTCCGACTGTGAAATCCAAAAAGCCGAAGGGGAACTAACACCCATGTCAACCCGAGAATGGTGGGGGAAGAAAGTGACCATAGAATCTGAAACAGAGATCACCGTGGAGAGGTCAATACCAACTGTCCCCCCAACACCAATGCTACTGCCTTCCCATTCCCAAGCTACCGCAATGTTCCACCTCCTTCTCTCTACACCCAACAAGGTTTCACTACCATGAGCAAGAACAAGGCTGTCTATGAACCTTCCCCTGAACTGCTTGGTGGCTACCTCTCCGCTAGCAAACTACCCGCACCCTCGTTGCCTCTGAGTATTGGGATGGCCGCTGCTACTGCTTCCACTACTCCTCCCGTCATTCTGTCAGAAACTATCCCCGACATCTCCAATCACCCTGTGGTTATGGCCATGCAAGAGCAAATGCGAAAGTTGATCGAGACCGTGGATAAGCGAAGTGCACCGACTCCCAAGACAATCAACCCTAGCCAAGTGGGGGCTCTCCCCAAGGATTTCAAGATGCCTAAGGTGGCAATGTTTCATGGTGACTCGTGTCCTAAGACTCATTTGGATAGTTATGTGTTGGCCATGAGGGATCGTGACTGCACCAACGAACAAATGGCTCGCGTATTTCATAGCACTTTGGATGGTATAGCTCTGCGTTGGTTCTTGGGGCTAGAACCAAGCGAGAGGCAAACGTGGGATCAAATCAGTGCCATTTTCTGTGAGAAGTATCAAGCTAACTTGGATTGTCATGTGAATCGAACCGACCTTGAGAACACTATACAAAAGCCCGGTGAGGCTATTTATGATTTTTACAAGAGGTGGAATCATCGGTTGTGCGAGGTCCAATACCCACCAAAAGCGAAAGAACAGAAACAGATTTTCTACAAGTGCTTGCTACCGGAGATGAAAGCAGCTATAGGTAATGGTTACTTCCCTGATTTGCGGGAAATGGTTGACGCCGGAGTAAGGTACGAAGCAGGGTTCACTGGGATTGTGCCGCCAAAGGAAAGTCCAAAGACCAACAATAACAACTCCTTCCGCTACTGTGAATACGTGTGTTCGAAATTGGGAATATTCATAGTAACATTAAAATTATGAGAGTCGCCACGCCGTTTTAATTATAGCCAAAACATTGAAAAAAGCATGTTAATGGGTTCGGGGGTCAAATTACAACAAGAGAAGAATATTGGACGTTATCACTCCTATTGCCCGAATGATCGGTCTTTCTATCATGATGAATGTGTTAGTAGTGTGTTAGTGTTTGAGACCGGATCCGAAGATTGCCTACGTTCCTCTCAATGTGAGAAGCTCAGGTCAGCGTAGTTCGCAGAGAATTTAGAATAGGCAGAAGAATCGGGATCATGCATAATGAGGGGGAATTACCTAAAGATTAGGGTTTAGAAGTAGTTCCTAGATCATCCTCGGGTTGATGAACCCTCGATCATCATCGGCTATGAAATAACATGTAATTATGAAGATCGCAACCCTAAATATAGCATAAATAAGGTTTTAATCTATGAACACGATGAACATATGAAGAACATATGAATGAACATGCGAAGCATATGAAGAAACTATGAATAAACATGCAAGAACATGAATATTAAAGATCTACATTAGAAATAATGCAAGAATACGAAGAAAAGTTAGAAAACTTACCTTTGTTGGCAAGAAATAACCTTGGATCTTCTTGGGATTCTTGAGAGTGTTTTTGGAGGCTTGAATGACTTGATTTGGGAGCAAAATCGTCACTTGAAAGCTCTCAAATTCGGATCCCCTTATTATGAGGCAAGGGAGGTCTTTAAATAGGAAACTGATGGAGAGATCTGACGGTCCAGATCATCCGGGGCGGATGTGGCCACGTGGCCAATATTGAGGGTGGCGGCGAAAGTGGCCGCGTGGCCAATATTGAGGGCGGCGCCGAAAGTGGCCGCGTGGCCAATATTGAGGGCGGCGGCGAAAGTGGCCGCATGGCCATCGTTGCGCGCTGACTTGAAATTCAAGCTAGGGTTTTACTGTTCATACAAGGCAACCCTAAATGTCCATATTTAATGTTTTCTAGAACATTGAGCTATTTTTGGGAATCCGGGACAAGTCTTTGCAAGGTTTCTAATTCCTATAAAGTCCTTGTATATTTGGGAAAGCCCTAATAAACTCATTTTCAGATCGGGTACTAACAGTAGCCCCTCGGCGACGCTTCTTGCAAGGCAATGGAGGGTCGACGATAAAAATAGGAACCGTTCTGAAACATGAGTTTCAAAACAGAGGAAAGGTAAGGGAACGGCTGAACCTTGACAGGCGACCTACGTATCCGCGGAGGAATCAAGACAAACGTAATTCAAATCTGATGGGAAATTGGGAATGACTGTCCTCTAATGGGGAGCAACGTCTTCTGCTGAGGAAAGTGCACCTGCTGGGGATGAGAGATGACCATGTCGGTCGGGTGGCTGAGCCTTTTCAGGTTTCCTACGTATCCTTGGAGGAATCAAGCCGGTCGTAGTTCGAAGGGATTAGGGAAAAACGAGCCATCGGACTTCTGCTAGGGATAATAAACCTACGGGCACTATCCTGTATGAAGAACGAATATTCGTTAGGAAATGAAGTTATTTGGGAAAATTAAAGACTACGTTGTCTAAATAATCCCAAGATGGAATGGTAAACGCAATCAGGATCGCCGGGGTTCCTGCCGATCGCGCTAAAGTAATAGATGATGGATCTCTCGCGAACATAAACGCCGAGGCTTCTGCCAACCAAGATTGATCTAGGATGCGTATGTCATAGAGGCGCCGAAGTCTCTACAATCATACGAATCCTAAAATAGATGCTGGATCGCTCGCAAACAGAAACGCCGAGGCTTCTGCCCATCGCGATCGATCTAGGATGCGTATGTCATAGAGGCGCCGAAGTCTCTACAACCATACGAATCCTAAGCAAATATTAGGAAATGCTAAAATAATAGATGCTGGATCTCTCGCAAACAGAAACGCCGAGGCTTCTGCCCATCGCGATAGATCTAGGATGCGTATGTCATAGAGGCGCCGAAGTCTCTACAACCATACGAATCCTAA
Organism: Campanula takesimana; assembly: GCA_026119855.1. NCBI lineage: Eukaryota > Viridiplantae > Streptophyta > Magnoliopsida > Asterales > Campanulaceae > Campanula > Campanula takesimana. The sequence goes on along the minus strand of JAOWBW010000151.1, from coordinate 1,397,786 downwards.
GCAAATATTTGGTGCTAAAATAATAGATGCTGGATCTCTCGTAAACAGAAACGCCGAGGCTTCTGCCCATCGCGATCGATCTAGGATGCGTATGTCATAGAGGCGCCGAAGTCTGTACAACCATACGAATCCTAAGCAAATATTAGGAAGTGCTAAAATAATAGATGCTGGATCTCTCGCAAACAGAAACGCCGAGGCTTCTGCCCATTGCGATCGATCTAGGATGCGTATGTCATAGAGGCGCCGAAGTCTCTACAACCATACGAATCCTAAGCAAATATTAGGAAGTGCTAAAATAATAGATGCTGGATCTCTCGCAAACAGAAACGCCGAGGCTTCTGCCCATCGCGATCGATCTAGGATGCGTATGTCATAGAGGCGCCGAAGTCTCTACAACCATTCGAATCCTAAGCAAGTATTAGGTGAAGAATGGAAATTTTAAGAGGCTTCCCGTACCCAAAGGTAATGAATATTAGTCAAAATAGTGTTAAGGGCACCTGAAATGAACAAAGGGGAATGTACTAGGGGTAAAACTGAAATTTTGCATGTGGAGGCAAAGATGATGGATTGTTATGAAGTCGCAAACGGGATGGACTCTCGGGGAGTCACAAAGGTGATAGACTCTCGGGGAGTCACAAAGGACTCTTTGGTGAGTCACAAGGGCAAAGGACCCTTAGGGAGACGCGAAGGAGATGGACTCTCGGGGAGTTGCTAAACATGATCTGGGTTCCTCTTATCCTAATTTAGGAGGGAATGAGGCTACGAGCCATTGAGACTAAGGTGTTAGGTAAGGGACATTTTCTTGGTTGCCTAGAGGTAGGACCTAAGGCTTTTTAAGGAGAGGGAATAAGGAAGATGGTGATCTCCTAATCTTGAGATAGGGATGCCAAAGATGTCACGGCTTCTTGGGCTTTAAATTATGTCTTGGAGATAATGTGGGTTTCCTAGGCTTACAGGCTAGGGATTGGAGTTCATTTAAGCATGAGGAGAGTATTCTATCCTAGGCTTAGTGCTAGGGCTTGGAAAGGTTGAGGTTTGGGAACTTCCTAGATGTTAGGGTTTCGAACAAGGTTTGGAAACTGGCGTTTTAAGGACCATGACTCTCCTAGGTTTGGGACTAGGGTTTAGGAATATCCTAGGCTTCGCGGCTAGGGCTTGGAGTTGTGGTAGGTTCAGAGGTTGCAAAGGCGTTGGCTTTAGACCCAAGGCTGGGAGTTGAAAGGGTTGTGACTTCCTAGGCTTGAGACCATGGACCGTTGGGAAGAGGGATTGCTTTTGTGGAAGGTCCACTAAGCTTGATGTTAGGGTTCACCATTTTCCGGGATTGGTGACTAAGGCTTGGAAATGTTCGTGGTAACCTAGGCTTTGGGCTAGGTTTTAAGGCTAAAGACTGTAAACTTCCTATATTTTGAGACTAAGGTGAAGGAATTTCCTAGGTCTAGGACTAGGGTTTGAAGGGAATGTTGAATCCTAGGCTTGATGATAGAGTTTAAAGAGGATAATTTCTACCTTGAGGCTAGGGTTTTAGAAAGAGTGCTACTACCTAGGTTAGAGGCTAGGGTCTGGAGCGAATGCGAGTACCTAGGCTTGAGGCTAGGGTTTAGAGTGAATGCGACTACCTAGGCTCGAGGCTAGGGTTTAGAGCGAATGTGGCTTGCTAGGCCTGAGGCTAGGGTTGATTAAGTTTTGGACAGGGCATTGTATCCTAGGTTTTGGACTAGGGTTCAATAAAATGGAGAATTGAGATTGTAAATTTCCTAGGTTTCGAGACTAGGGTTTCGGGAATTTGGAAATGATGTTGCATACGGGGCTTTGGAAATTCCCTAGAATTTGGGCTAGGGTTAAAGGGGATGTTATGGTTTTCCTAGGCTTAAGGATAGGGTTTAGATAGGATATGTGACTACCGAGGATCAAGGCTAGGGTGTAACTACCTAGGATCAAGGCTAGGGTTTAAGAAGGATGTAACTTCCTAGGCTTTAGGCTAGGGTTTGAAAGGATGTAATTACCTAGGCTTGAGGCTAGGGTTCAGAGAGAATGATATGACTACCTAGGCTCGAGGCTAGGGTTTAGAGAGGATACGTGACTACCTTGGATCAAGGCTAGGGTTTAGGAAGGGTGTAAATACCTAGGCTCTAAGGTAGGGTTTGGAAGGGATGTAACTACCTAGGCTCGGGGCTAGGGTTTAGGAAGGATGTAATTACCTAGGCTTGAGGCTAGGGTTCAGAGAGAATGATATGACTACCTAGGCTTGAGGCTAGGGTTTAGAGAATGTGTTTGCCTAGGTTTAAGGCTAGGGTTTGGAGACCGAAAGCATTTGAAGGTTTGTCTTGGTTTAGACCGAGCAAGTTTGAGGTCTAAGAGTGTTTCGGTTTGGGGCAAATGAGCTTGATACCTCGTGGCTGGATAGGCTCGATAGATTAGACCTAGGCTAAAGTTCTAGGGTTTAGCTAGGGTAAGACTCATACATATGTTGAGGAGACCGGGCCTAATGGAATGGTAGGCGTGAGATCTAGGAGATCGAAGGCTAGGCAGGGTAGCGTTGGGACATAAGGCTTTCAAGCGGGTAAGTCTTTTGTCCTAGAGAAACCGCGTTATGGGTTAGGACCAAGCAGGCATGAGGTCGGCCAAGGAGCAACGGATTGGGACCAGTTAAGGGTGTAAGGCGGACATGGCGGGTTTGGGTCCAAAGGTATGCTAGGTGCGAACCATGTGCGGGAGATGGTCTGGATATGTGACCACGTTGGCGCTTTAGGTAAAGGGATTGAGTGTCCAAGACTTTGCTCGAGTACAATAGGTGCCTAAGTTGGATTGGGTATGCTTAGGACCGAAGTTTGTCTTAGAGGTCATTGCGCGTGACCAAACTCGTTCAGCGATTGTGAAGGTAGGAAAGGGATGGGACCCAAAGGTGTTAAGCGCACGAGTTTTGACCGGACGGGTTTTGATATCTTTATGGCATGTCACGGTATACGGAAGATCCTATGCGTTCGAGCATGTTTGAGGTTTGGACTCGTGGGGAAGAAATGTTTGAGATCCATGGAGTTCAAGGGTGGACCTCGTAGGTGGCGAGGTTTGGACTCGGCTCAGATTAAGTAGGTTAGAGACCTAAGGGGTTGAAGGTCAGACTAGGAAGTCTTTTGAAGCTAAGGAGTGATACTAGGTTGGTACTTGGTAGTTTTAAGAGTGGTAGGGTCATGGCTTGGACATGACGGGAGTCGGGAGACGTAGATATTGTCGCTTTTAGTCGGACCAAGTAGGCTTGGGAATTACAGAGTTCAAAGGGTGGAGATGTAAGGTGAGAGACCTAAAGGGTAGAAAGTCTTGTGACCTAAAGGTTTAGGGGTTGAGGCCTAAGGTATGGATGAGATATTCTAGAGACCTAAAAGGTAGGTGTTTGGTAGACTCGAATGGTCTTGGGCCTTCAGGGCTCGCTCCACAGGTTAGACTATGGGTGGACCTTAGAAGTTGGACCGAGGAGGATAAGAGAGCTATGGCTTAGACAGGGTAAGGACGAGTATGTGTTGGTAGGTTTGAGATCTAGGAGATCGGGTAGGCTCGGGGCCGGTAGGTTCGGGACCTAATGGGTCACCCTAAGGATTTGGCTTTGGTTAACTGGTTTAAGGTCTGAAGTTTTGGGTAGAACCGGTTTGAGGCCGAAGGGGTCATACTACGAACTTGCGGAAGGTCTAGCTAAGAGGTTATGATGTAACGTAGGTAAGACTCACCGGGTAGGTTTGGGACCTAGGTAAGACTGATCGGGTAGGCTCGGGACCTAGAGAGTTTATGGTGTAACTTAGGCAAGACTGACCGGGTAGGCTTGGGACCTAAGGTTTTGAACCAGGTAGGTTGGGACCTAAGGGTATCCTATTGTGTAGGAAATAGGGTGAAGGACCGAGTCAACTCAAGAATCACGGAGATGGGTCTCAGATGGATCGAGGATGTTTTTACAATTTTGTGGAGACCGAGCGTGCAGGTTTATAAACAAAGTGTCGGGGAGGAGAAAACTTTATGAAAGTGTTATGGTCTTATACAGATGCCTTATGATTCTAATCAATCCAAATAGGTCGTCGCGTGCCGAGTTTGATGATGAGGGGTGCCCTTCTTCTAAGTGTATCCTTGTTGACGCCTCGGTATTCTCTGGGAAACCACATAGTCGACCCATTCCGTTGGGGATTATCTAATTTGGTGAGCGGGTACCCTCCCTCCTTTGAGAAACTCTACGTCAAGCTTGATGATGAGGGATGCCCTCCTTCTAAGTATGTGCTTGATGAAGCCCCGGCATTATTTGAGAAACCTTATGGTCTGTCCTTTATTGTTAGGGAAGTCCCAGTTGCGTAGATCGGGGTATCCTCCCTCCTTTGAGAAATCCTATGTCGAGCTTGATGATGAGGAGTCCTCTTCTTCTAAGTATGTGCTTGATGAAGCCCCGGCATTCTTTGGGAAACCTTATGGTCGGTCCTTTATTGTTAGGGAAGCCCCAGTTGCGTAGAGCGGGGTATCCTACCTCTTTTAAGACGCACCCTTTTTTCTGCCTAGACCGCCCTTGCGGGTTTTCAATCTAGCGGGCATCTCTTTTGCGTCTTTTTTTTTTTTTTTTTTTTTTTTTTTTTTTGAAATCATTCAGTCGACTCAAAAAAGGAAAAAAGAATTGTTTGAAAACATGCGGGGACATTTTGGGGAGAGTAAGAGAGAGAGAGAGAGAGATAGTACTCACATTTTGACTCTTTGAGCAACTGAGGGTACATATGTACAAAAGGGAGGAAGCCCCTGCTTTGACAGAAAGTAAGTGTTTAGCTCTTTCCTAGATTGTAGGACGGAAGACTTGCCGAGACATTTGAAAATTGTTTTATTCAAGATTCTCATTTGATTGCTCGAGAATGGACCTCGTTGATTAGTTAATGAGTTATGGTTAATTGGTAAACAAGTAGCCTCAAATTAATAAATGTTTTGATCAATTGTGAGTGAAGAAGTCAGGAGTAGAAATATGGGGGAAGAGAGAAGAGAAGGAAAATTGGCTACGAGGTGGGTTGTGTATATTTTGGACCGAACCGGGAGGTTGCCTACGTTCTCCTCAAGGTGAGGAGCTCAGGTCCGCGTAGTTCGGGGATGACCCGCTTGACGATGGTGTCGGGTTTCAGTGGGTATGTGTGGGAGGAAAGAAAAGAAAGAAAGTTGGCCCAAGGTAGGTTATGTTTGACTTTGAGTGGTTGCCCGGTTGATGATGAAGTTGGGTTTTGAGTTTAGGGGTGTGAGGTTCATTTGAGGTGAGTTGTTCTATGTAGCTCATTGCGGTAGATTACTCCTTTGTAGTTGTTGCAGTGGATTGCTCCATCGTAGTTGTCATGGGTTGCTGCCGTTTATCTACTTTGTAAGGAAAGAAAGGAAAATAGAACATTTGAGGTGAAAAGAAAACGGGACTTTTACTTTTCCATGGTGATAGCCCCTTCTATTTTTCTTTATTATATTATTTTTTTTTTATTTTATCTCTTTGTGCACACCCTTTTTTTTTTGCCTAGGCCGCCCTTTCGGGTTTTCAACCTAGCGGGCTTCTTTTTGTGCAATGCTCTAACTTTTGCCTAGGCCGCCCTTTTGGGTTTCAACCTAGCGAGCCATATATATATATATATTTTTTTTTATATTTGTACATGAAACATTGGGCGAGACAAGCCCCTAGTTTGCTTTCGCCTTTCTCGATTGCGAGGTAGCTTCCTTCAAGCGGCCTTTTGCTGGCGGCGGGCGTCCTAGCCCCTTGATTTTCACCGGTAGAGCTCCATTGGATTATCACGTGCACCAATGAATGACTTCGTGCACTTGTCTTACATTTGCGATGGAATACGGACAACCCCAGTGTAACGGCATGTAGTACTCATGATGGGAACAAACCAATCCTTTAAATTGTGGCAGCATGGATGTCTATTTGATGATGAGCAACCGCAGTCCATTTCTTTGTCACGACCTTATAAAAAGGGGTCTAATGGTGGGATGAGAGGCGTATGAGGATAGTGTATGGGAGAAGGTGTATATAGAGAGTGTACATGAAGTGTGTACAAAGGGTGAGTGTATAGAGAGAGTGTATGGGGGTAGAATGTAGAGAGAAGGGAAAGTTATTCGTTCATCCCAATTGATCGAAGCATTTGTTATTTTGAGATTAATCGTTTATTTAGTTATGTGAATGGTCTGTGGGTCCATTTACCTTTTAATGAGTCGTCATTAATGAGTAAGATTAAGATTAATTCATCATATAAAGATATAGCAATCAAGCGAAAATGGTGAATAAGACAATTTTCATGAAATTGATACATGCAAGCTTATGTCTCAAGTCTAGAGAGAAAAGAAAAGAAATAAAGACCCTTTTATTGGAACTAAAAGATTTAAACTGACTAGTCCGGGGTGGACTTTTACAAAAATCGTCCAAGGTGGACTTTTTACTAAGGACACTCTAGAACCTACGAAGACTGAATGACCCTTTTCTTTTCTTTTATTTAAAGGAGGTAGCCCCAATTTCCTCTTTTGCCCATGCCCATGTATTCCGTTGGCGGGTGATGACTCCGCTGTTAATGAGGCTTTGAATCTTTCTCCTCAATTGGAGGCAATCTTTGGTGTCATGCCCAATGTACTGGTGGTATTGGCAGTGTTTGGAGGGATCCAAGCCTTGCTTCACCTTACTTGGTTCATAATTGAACAAAGGAGACAACTTGCCGGCTTGAACTAGACTTTTGAAGAGTTTGCCCAAGTCGTCGAATTCGCGCTCGTCCTTCCTTTCACGAACTGTCTTTGAGGGTGATTTAGGTACCGGCACCCCTTGTTGATGAGTAGTCATAGGAGGCATCCCGACGGGGACAGTCTGTGGCGGCCCGTACATTTGAGGAGCGTACGGGTGCTGACATTGGGCAAGAGGGAGAACTCGACTGAGGTAATCATAAACGCCACGAATGTCAGACAAATGGCGCCTCTCGATATCTCTTAGGGTCTTATGCATATCCTTCTGAAAGTGTGTTGCTTGCTCGTTGAGAATGGCCTTAAAGTGGGTTGCTTGTTCATCGAGGATGGCTTCGAAGTGGGATGCTTGCTTACTGAGAGCAGTACCGGTGTAGAGGATTGTCTCGGGATCTTGGGTAGCAGCTTCAGTTGCAACTTCGATGTTCCTTGCAGCCGACATGATGCAGAACTCTAGTCATGAAAGAGTTAAGCCTCTTAGTTGAATTAAATTAGATTCGTATTTAATGATAAGGCATCGTTATAAAAATCATTTTTTGGAAAAGAGTCGGTCTCCACATTTTTGAAATGCATTTTGGTAAAAAATTGAAAGTTTGACCGGGCCGAAGTTGCCTACGTTCCCCTTATCATGAGGGAGAAGTCCCACACAATAAGAGGCTCAGGTCGCCGTAGTTCGAATCAAGTTAGACCTTTTTTAAAAAAAGAGGTGAGAGGTGACCATAGGGGTCAATTTGATAGAGTCTTTTTAAGATAAAGAGCGATCTTGAGGTCAAAAGCCGGAGATGACTCGGTCCTTGGTCAAGCATGGGTGAGGAAGACCTATAGGAGTTGGTTTTGATTGAGTAGGGTATGGTTTGACCTAAGGTTTGACCTAAATTTGACCTAAGGTTTGAGACAAGAAGTGGTTCAAGCTAGGATGCGACGATAATGGTGGGTTGACCTAGATGGGTAAAGGTTAGGTCGACCTAAATAAGAAGGGTTGGATTGACCTATATGGTGAATGAATCAAGATAGCGGGTTGTAGCGGTTTGCCTATGGGATGATCTAAGCGGGATGGACATGGTTTGACCTAAGCGGGTCTAAGATTGACTTATTCGGGTTGGTAGACTAAGGAAGGTTAGAGATTGACCTAGATGGATCCAAGATAGGTAAGTCGACCTAAGCGGGTCACGGGGTGACCTTGACGGGTCAAAGGTGAAGGGGTAGTTTTAACCTAAGACGAACAAGTTGGCCTAAATGGGTCAAGGATAGTGTGTGGACCTAAACGGTTTGACCTAGGTTGGTCTGGACGACGGTGGGTCAAATAATGACCTAGGTGGGTCAAGATGACGGTTTGACCTAAGCGGGTTAGGACCAAAGGTAATTGGGTTCACCTATGGAATCAAAGATTGACCTAAGAGGTCGAAAACGGATAAGGTTGACCTAGGATTCCAAGTTTGACCTAAGAGGTCGAAGGTGATTGGGTTGACCTAGGAGGTCAAAGGTTGACCTAAGAGGTCAACGGGTGATAATGTTGACCGAGGGGTCCAAGGGTAGACCTAAGAGATCAAAGGTGGATGAGGTTGACCTAAGAGGTCAAAGGCGGATGAGAATGACCTATGGGGTCAAAGGTTGACCTAAGAGGTCAAAGACGATAAAGTTTACCTAGGAGGTTAAATGTGATAAGGTTGTCCTAGGAGGTCAAGGGTTGACCTAAGAGGTCGGAGGCGGATAAAGTTGACCTAGGCAGTCAAGGGTTGACCTAAGAGGTCGAGGGGTGACCTAAGAGGTCAAGGGTGATAAGGTTGACCTAGGAGGTCAAGGGTAGACCTAAGAGGTCAAAGGCGGATAAAGTTGACCTAGGGGGTCAAAGGTAGACCTAAGAGATCAAAGGTTGGTACGGTTGACCTAGGGGGTCAAAGGTTGACTTAAATGGATAAGATTGACCTAGGGGGTCAAAGGTTGACTTAAACGGATAAGATTGACCTAGGGGGTCAAGGGTTGACTTAAACGGATAAGATTGACCTAAGGGGTCAAAGGTTGGCCTAAGAGGTCAAAGGGTGGTAAGGTTGACCTAGGCGGTTAAAGGTTGACCTAGGAGGTCAAAGGTAGATAAGGTTGACCTAGGAGGTCAAGGGTTGACCTAAGAGGTCGGAGGCGGATAAAGTTGACCTAAGAGGTCGAGGGGTGACCTAAGAGGTCGAGGGTGATAAGGTTGACCTAGGAGGTCAAGGGTAGACCTAAGAGGTCAAAGGCGGATAAGGTTGACCTATGGGGTCAAAGGTTGACCTAAGAGGTCGAAGGTTGACCTAAGGGGGCCAAGAGCGGAGAAAGTTGACCTAGGGGGTCAAAGGTTGACCTAAGAGGTTAAAAGACAAATGAGGTTGACCTAGGGGTCAAAGGTTGACTTAAACGAATAAGATTGACCTAAGGGGTCAAAGGTTGACCTAAGGGGGTCAAGAGCGGAGAAGGTTGACCTAGGGGTCAAAGGTTGACCTAAGGGGGTCAAGAGCGGAGAAAGTTGACCTAGGGGGTCAAAGGTTGACCTAGGAGGTCAAAGGTTCAGAGGGTTGACCTAGGCGGTCAAAGGTTGACCTAGGGGGCCAAAGGTTGAGAAGGTTGACCTAGGCGGTCAAAGGTTGACCTAGGAGGTCAAAGGTTGACCTAAGGGGTCAAAGGCGGATAAGGTTGACCTAGGAGGTCAAAAGTTGGTAAGGGTTGACCTAGGGGGTCAAAGGTTAACCTAGGGGGTCAAAGGTTCAGAGGGTTGACCTAGGCGGTCAAAGGTTAACCTATGGGGTCAAAGGTTGAGAAGGTTGACTTAGGCGGTCAAAGGTTGACCTAGGGGGTCAAAGGTTGAGAAGGTTGACTTAGGCGGTCAAAGGTTGAGAAGGTTGACCTAGGCGGTCGAAGGTGAAGGGTAGACCCAAATGGATCGCAATGATGGCCCAACGGATGAGCGATGGACCTTAGAGGTCGCCTAGATGCAATGCACATTTTATTTTGCGAAAAGTTTTGCATTTATTTACATCCTAAATGGGTGGTCCGAGGAGTGTCCTAATCTCTATGTGCGGGTTGACACGGGTTAGGTTAAAGGTTCCCACCGCTCGCGGAACGTACACGGTGAGTGGAGTAGACGAGTGACTCGAAAAATGTGAGGCAGTAGCGCACAAATTCCTGCACATCGAATACTCCGGGTAGTAGGGACCTGTGCAGTGCTGACACGGACTAGTGGTAATGTGTGGCAAGAAACTAATTCTTTTTAAGTTGAAAAGAGAGAAGTTTTGAATGTTTGAATGATGCTATGCAATGCCATGCAGGAGAAGGAAAATAATGTACAAGGGAGCATAGCAGAGTTTTGTTTGACCCTAATACTAAGGCGAAAATAACAAAGGTACAAGGATACAAGGTATATACAAAGTACAAGTATCAACAAAGTACAAGTATTAACATTGCGGGGTGCACGGGTGCATGTGTAAACATGGCAAGTATGTGAGGTGCATGTATAAACAGGGCAAGTGTGTGCATGTGTAAACATGGCAAGTGTGTGTAGGGTGCATGTGTAAACATGGCAGGTGTGTGTAGGGTGCATGTGTATACATGGCAGGTGTGTGTAGGGTGCATGTGTAAACATGGAAAGTGTGTGCATGTGTAAACATGGCAGGTGTGTGCATGTGTAAACATGGCAAGCATCATGATGTGACGAAAGTTAGACCCACTAAGTTTGAAAAAGTTTCAAAGCAGTCCCCAGCAGAGTCGCCACTGTGAATACGTGTGTTCGAAATTGGGAATATTCATAGTAACATTAAAATTATGAGAGTCGCCACGCCGTTTTAATTATAGCCAAAACATTAAAAAAGCATGTTAATGGGTTCGGGGGTCAAATTACAACAAGAGAAGAATATTGGACGTTATCACTCCTATTGCCCGAATGATCGGTCTTTCTATCATGATGAATGTGTTAGTAGTGTGTTAGTGTTTGAGACCGGATCCGAAGATTGCCTACGTTCCTCTCAATGTGAGAAGCTCAGGTCAGCGTAGTTCGCAGAGAATTTAGAATAGGCAGAAGAATCGGGATCATGCATAATGAGGGGGGAATTACCTAAAGATTAGGGTTTAGAAGTAGTTCCTAGATCATCCTCGGGTTGATGAACCCTCGATCATCATCGGCTATGAAATAACATGTAATTATGAAGATCGCAACCCTAAATATAGCATAAATAAGGTTTTAATCTATGAACACGATGAACATATGAAGAACATATGAATGAACATGCGAAGCATATGAAGAAACTATGAATAAACATGCAAGAACATGAATATTAAAGATCTACATTAGAAATAATGCAAGAATACGAAGAAAAGTTAGAAAACTTACCTTTGTTGGCAAGAAATAACCTTGGATCTTTTTGGGATTCTTGAGAGTGTTTTTGGAGGCTTGAATGACTTGATTTGGGAGCAAAATCGTCACTTGAAAGCTCTCAAATTCGGATCCCCTTATTATGAGGCAAGGGAGGTCTTTAAATAGGAAACTGATGGGGAGATCTGACGGTCCAGATCATCCGGGGCGGATGTGGCCGCGTGGCCAATATTGAGGGTGGCGGCGAAAGTGGCAGCGTGGCCAATATTGAGGGCGGCGGCGAAAGTGGCCGCATGGCCATCGTTGCGCGCTGACTTGAAATTCAAGCTAGGGTTTTACTGTTCATACAAGGCAACCCTAAATGTCCATATTTAATGTTTTCTAGAACATTGAGCTATTTTTGGGAATCCGGGACAAGTCTTTGCAAGGTTTCTAATTCTTATAAAGTCCTTGTATATTTGGGAAAGCCCTAATAAACTCATTTTCAGATCGGGTACTAACAGCTACAAGGCTCCTACTACGCCTGCGCCTCTTAGGGGTGGAAAGGAGGCCGTCGGCCAAGTGAATATGGTCCAGAAAGAGGTCCCGCTAGATGTCCAAGCCGTAACAAGGAATGGGGCTCCACAATAGAGGGAGCATTTTGACGATTTTGGTATGCCCATGGGGAAGGTCTTTGACGTGTTAGTCAAGAGAGGTCTTATCAAGCCTTTAGAGAATTACCAACCCGCCTACCCAATAACTGATTTGGACGCCTCCAAGTTCTGCAAGTATCACGAGCACATCGGGCACACAACAGATAGTTGTATTCAATTGAAGCGCGTAGTTCAAGGGTTGATCAATGACAAGAAGATTGAGAAGCCGAAGGGTCCCAATGTGGTGAATAACCCTCTTCCTAACAATGGGGGTGGGGTGAATATGGTGCAAACATGCGAGATCAGTATCCTAGAGCTCATGGATGCCTTTGACAAGATAGGGCTCACTATGGTGGATATCTTCATGGCATTAGTGACGTTAGAAATCCTCGAACCATTAGAAGGACACCTCCCCCGTCTTGGTTGCGATTTGTCAAAGTTTTGCCACTACCACAAGTGCACCGGTCACACTACCGAAGAATGCTTTGAACTCAAGAGAGCCGTGCAAGAGCTCATCCACAAGGGAGTTGTCGAAGACCCTAGAGATTACGTAACTAGCAATGTACTCATGGTAGAACTTAGTGAGATCACTGATCCGGCCGAGCCTGTTGTGGCGGACTGTGATGAGATGGGTTGTATTTCAATGACTAATAATAAAGAACCTTCTTGCTACTTGTTGTCTTTAGAAGAACTAATGAGTGAAGTCGAATCTCTTGAAGAAGAGAGTCCCAAACCCTCTCCACCTCTTTCTTGGGCCGAAATCTTTGAGGAGGCCGAAAAGACTGAAGTTTCGCCCCCTTGTCATGACTCGCCATTGTCTTTGGAGGAGCTACGTGCAGAAGTTTGTCTCCTTACAAGATCCGGTCAAGTGTACCAATCCGACACGAAGGGTGCAAAGAAAGTCTTTGGGAAGGAACCCGAGCAAGCCGACCTAGACAAAGAAGACCCTATCCTCACTCAACTCAAACAAACCCAAGCCCATATTTCACTATGGTCCCTACTCACCTCCTCCCTAGCCCATCGCCTCATGCTCGAGCAAAACCTCGCCGCCACCATGGTACCATCCACTATTACCCCGGAAGACGTCACCCACATGATTGGTAATATCCACTACGGAAACATCATCACTTTCTCGGAGCTAGACAAGCCAGCGTTCGGAGTTGATCATAATGAGCCTTTATACATCACTGTCGAGGTAAATGGCAAGAAAATCCCCCGTGTATTCATTGATAATGGTTCTGCAATTAATATCCTGCCTTCAAGGATGATGGATGTGGTTGGCATTCATGGTGTTGATTTACGCCCATCCAAGCAAACCATCAAATCTTATGACTCTACATGCCGCGCCGTGATAGGCGAAGTCACCTTGCCCATTACCATCGGAACAAAGATCCTGCCAACCGATTTCCACGTCATCGACATCCCCGCAACCTTCTCACTCCTCCTCGGCCGGCCATGGTTACATCAGTCGGGCGTTGTCCCATCTTCCCTACACCAGTGTGTGAAGTTTCAATCTGGTAATGAAGTGACCATCATCTAAAGTGATCTCGTAACTGCCCAAGGGACAGACACCAAGGGAGTTCCTGTCTTACAGATTCAGCATTGGGAAGAGAGCCGACTCTTCGATGGCTTCGAAATAGTCGCTCAAGCACAGATCTGTACCATCGACCTCACCAAAACAACGGACAAAGTGGCACCTATTGTCAAGATACTGCGTAACATGGGTTTTATACCGGGGCTGGGGCTAGGTAAGAACTTGCAAGGCCCCACAGAATTGGTTAAAGAGGTTGATCATCGAGGGTTGTTCGGTCTAGGGTACACCCTTACTCTTGAAGACAAGATGGAGCAACAAAGGATAGAATTGCTTAAAAAGATGAAGCTTCCCTACAAAAAGCCTGAAATGCGGCCATATCACCTGTCCCTGAATAGCTACTTGTCAGGGAAGGCGAGGAGTTTTCGTGTTTTGAGTTCGCCGAACCATGGATTGACCACACCGGGAAATTGCAGAAAGGGTTCGAGATTTTCAGAGATGTGGAATTCGATCGGTCCAACATGAAGCTGACTTACATGGAATATGACAAAGCCACGGGCAGAGTTAGAACCATCAAGCACGAGTACTCCACCAAGGTCGCAGATGACTTGGCAGATCAACTTGAAGCCGCAACCCTCGACAAGCCAGCAATAGAAGCCGCAGAAACTCCAAGTTTGACTGAGACGTGGGACGGCCAATATCTGCTTCAACCTCTGGGTAATCTGGGGCTGCACGAAGACATGGTTGCCGTCATCGGGGACGATTCTGAAGATAAGGTGGACCCAAGGACATTGGTGGTACCCATGGGGGACAAGCTCAAGAATTGGTGCATCATTGGGGGACCTATAGCTACTCCGGAATTTATGATGGTAACACTGGGGCTTATTCCTTCTCCTGTCGCCACTCCTGCAGCATCTCATGTCACTCACCCAAAATCCCCGTCCCCAGAGTCTAGTGTTTTACATTTTGAATTTGAGTCTTCCTCTGAGTCTGACGACCTTACGTCTGAAGACTATGATCTTGTTGCAAATGCTATTTTCCCTTTTGCCATGAATGAAACCCTCGACCTTTCCGAGTATCCCTCCATAGTCACTCTTTTAACTGATAAATTGGCTAATAATCAAACTAATGATATACACTTAGTTAATAATGATTCATTAGAAGAGGCAGACACAGACACATTAAATGATGAATACATTAAAGAAATCTCAGAACAGGTTATTAATCAAAAAGAATCTCGAGCCCAAGCTGCCGATGAGGTGTTAACATGCGTGAATTTGGGAACCGAAGCCGAGCCTAAGGAAACGCAGATTAGGAGTTTCTTCAGCGGCGCCGAAAGGGAAGCACTGATTGAGCTACTCAAAGAATATGTGGATGTGTTTGCATGGTCTTATAAGGACATGCCGGGGCTCGACAACTCGATCGTAGAGCACAGAATCCCGACAGCACCAGACGCTAAGCCAGTCAAGCAGAAGCTGCGCCGCATTAAGCCGGAATGGTCTTTGCAAATGAAGGAAGAGATTGAGAAGCTACTCCGTGTGGGTTTCATCAGGGTGATCGAGTATCCAACTTGGTTATCAAATCTGGTGACTGTCAAGAAATCCAACGGTAAAGTCAGAGTATGTGTGGATTTTCGGGATCTCAACAAAGCTACGCCAAAGGATGACTTCCCCTTGCCAAATATCGACATGTTGGTGGATGCGACCGCCCACTATGAGGTCAAGTCGTTTGTGGATGGGTTTACCGGCTATAACCAAATCAAGATGGCCGAGGAGGACCAAGAAAAAACAGCTTTCACCACCCCATGGGGGACTTTTTGCTATACTGTCATGCCATTTGGGCTGAGGAATGCTGGGGCTACCTACCAACGGGCAGTTACGACTTTATTCCACGATATGATCCACAAGGAGATTGAGGTGTACGTGGATGACATGATTATACATTCAAAAGGGTCTGGGGCCAACACTTGATAGATCTCAGAAAATTCTTCAACAGGTTGAGAGAGCACGCCATGCGTTTGAACCCGGCGAAATGCACCTTTGGAGTTCGTAGAGGGAAAGTATTAGGTTACATGGTCACCGAGAATGGGATCGAAGCCGACCCAAGGAAGATTCAAGCCATCCTGGAGATGAAGCCACCCCGTACCGAGACGGAGATAAAAGGATTCATGGGACGCCTGCAATACATCAGTCGGTTTATCAATCAGCTGACCACCATCTGCGAACCAATTTTCAAGTTAATGAAGAAAACAGCCAGTGTGGAGTGGGATCATGACTGTCAGATAGCCTTCGAAAGGATCAAACAATATTTGGTGAATACCCCAATCCTGCGCCCGCCGCATAAGGAGAAGCCGTTGCTACTATACTTAACTGTGACAGATACCGCCGTCGGAGCCATGTTAGCGCAAGAAGCCAAAGATTCCCGGATTGAGAATGCAGTGTACTTTGTCAGTCGAAAGTTACAAGGTAGCGAGCTTAAATATTCCGCGCTCGAGAAGACCTGCGTAGGCCTAGTATGGGTGGTGACGAAGCTCAAGCACTACATGGTATCCCATCCGATCTTACTAGTCTCGAAAATGGATCCTATCAAGTACCTATTCGATAAACCATCCCTTTCTATGAGACTCGCTAAATGGTCAGTATTCTTAGGAGAGTTTGACATTACTTATGTACCAAGGAAGGCAATCAAGGGGAGGGCAATGGCCGATCAGCTCGCAGACACTCCAAGCACTGAGACAAGAGGACCCGACCCCGAGTTCCCGGATGATGACATTTTCGCAATTGAGGTCGCAGAAAAGTGGCAATTATTCTTTGATGGAGCTGCAAACAAACGAGGGAATGGAGTCGGACTCCTACTTATTGATCCTAAAGATGAGCACACTCCCATAGCCATCAAGCTAAACTTTTCAGCAACCAACAACGCCGCCGAGTATGAAGCGTGTATAGCCAGATTGGAGGCCGCCCTAGAACGCAACGTGAAAGAGTTAGAAGTGTATGGAGACTCTGCTTTGATTATTAACCAAACGGCGAAGAAGTGGAAATCTATTGATCCTTGCCTGCAGCGGTACCAAGGTTACATGGATGAGTTGATAGCACAGTTCAAAGAAGTTACCTTCCATTTCCTGCCGCGAGACAGAAATAGGTTCGCGGATGCTCTAGCGACATTGGCCTCCTTAGTTGAAATTCCAGAAGGAAGGTCCGTGAAACCATTCAGGGTTGGACGAAGGGAGAACCCCGCCTATTGCTGTGAAATCCAGATCAATGCAGAGATAAACGGAGATCAATGGTACGCCCAAATCTACAAGTTCCTTAAGCACGGAGAGATGTCCTTTGATGGAGATGTGAAGGCCAAGAGTCTGCAAGCACTCAAAAGATTGGCGGGGCAGTTTGTGCTGTTAGACGATACTTTGTACAAGAGGCATTACGACGGTCTGTTGCTCTTATGTCTCGACAACAAGAAAGATGAAGCAATAATGGAAGAAGTACACAACGGGTTGTGCGGACCCCACATGAATGCAAGGATGCTTAGACAGAAGATCACTCGGCTGGGCTATTATTGGATTACCATGGAGACAGACTGTATTCAATGGGTTCGACGGTGTCACAAGTGCCAAATATGCTCCAACCTCAACCACATCCCCCAACACGAATTGTATAGTTCCACCACGCCTTGGCCATTCGCCACGTGGGGTATAGACATTATTGGGAAGATCTCGCCGGCCGGTAGTAATGGTCATGAACTTGTCCTCGTCGCGGTCGACTACTTCACAAAGTGGGTCGAAGCTCAGTCTTACAAGGTGTTGAATTCCAAGAAGGTAGCGCAGTTTATCAAAGAGAACATTATGTGTCGGTATGGGGTTCCTAACCTCATTATATCAGATAATGGCAGTCATTTCGAAGCCGAGTGTGCTCGCTTGCTTGTAGAATTCAAGATCGAACGAAAGAAATCTTCCCCATACTATCCACAGACTAAAGGCGCGGTTGAGGCGGCCAACAAGACGATAGAGCAGATAATTCGCAAGATGGCTTCACAAGGACGGGATTGGCCCGAGAAGTTACCATTAGCACTTTGGGGGTACAGAACGTCAGTCCGCACCGCTACTGGAGAGACCCCTTACGCTTTGACATACGGCATGGAGGCAGTGCTCCCTATTGAGTTGGAGGTGCCATCTTTGAGGATCTTGCTCGAGAACCAAGTGAATGAGGTAGAATGGCTTCGTAGTCGCTATGATCAGTTGGAAACACTCGACGAACGCAGATTGAAGGCCATGGAACACATCCGGGCCTATCAAAGGAGAACGACAAAAGCCTTCAATAAAAAGGTCAAGCCTGTTGACATAAAGGAAGGAGACTTGGTGCTCAAAGCACGCTTACCCAACAAATTCAACCCCCTTGGGAAATGGGCCCCCACTTGGGTAGGGCCGTTTGTAGTACAGAAGATCTTCTCCGGAGGAGCGGTCAGAATGGCAGATTTGGATGGCAACCCGTTCAAGGAACCAGTCAACCTCAGCAAGCTCAGACGCTGCTATGACTAGACTCCCCCTCTTAAAAAAAAATGTTTACTACGCAAAAAGAAGCCCGATAGACTGAAAACCCGCAAAGGGCGGTCTATGCAAAATAAGGGTGCGTACAAAGCTCGCTAGATCGAAAACCCGCAAGGGCGGTCT
The DNA here is from genome assembly GCA_026119855.1 of Campanula takesimana. Lineage (NCBI taxonomy): Eukaryota > Viridiplantae > Streptophyta > Magnoliopsida > Asterales > Campanulaceae > Campanula > Campanula takesimana. The sequence goes on along the minus strand of JAOWBW010000151.1, from coordinate 1,379,904 downwards.
AGGCAAAAGTTAGAGCATTCCCCCTTCTATCTTCCCTTTCTTTAAAATCATTCTAGTCTGACTGGAGTGAACTACGGTGACCTGAGCCCCTTAGTCCTATTTGTAAAAGGGGAACGTAGGCAGCCTTTCAAAAGGTGCGGTCTAAAAAACAAATAAACATCCAAATCTTGTCAAAGCAATAAAGATAGAAGTTGTATTTTTCTGAAAGCAAAAACTTTTATTTCCATAGTCATCGCATGTTAACACTTATTTGATGAGTCTAAGCTTGACATACTTTTTGAATAAATAACCTATTCTGAAATTGAAACTAAAACAAAAGTAAACTAAATTAAACTAATGTGTCTGCACGACTATGGAGAGACGCTCGGGATTACTCCTTAGTGCCATTTGTGCCCTCGGTCTCTTTCTTCTTTCTTTGCCCACGGCGAACTTTCTTTTTGCTAGGATTCTCACAAAATCTTCTTTCGAACTCGCTAACACCTTTAGCCTTGCCATTAGGAGCCTCTTCGCCCTTCCTCTTCTTTGACGCCCCCACTTCTTCTCCGCCTCCGTTAGCCACGCTCTTACTCATCTTCCTCTCATAAGCCTCAGCCTCCTTAATTCTCAATGAAAAACTTGGAGCACAGGATCCCAAAATAGTGCCCCTTAGGGTCTCTAGAGTCTGCTCCGCATGCCCAAGTCTCCCCATATACCAATCTAAATAATCGCGTGGCAGGAAGGTGTTTCTAGAGCGTGTGAGGAAGGTCCTACAACTAAAGCCGGCCTCGCCCCACATCTGAGAAAGAAGGACTGAGGCACTATCATCCAACTGAAGTATCCCAAAAGGAAAATCATCTCTCTCCTCATCCCAACCCTCCGAGATGGTCTGCACCAAACCATACTGACGAAGCACTCTAGAGGGATAGTAAAAGGTAGTCCCAGAAAGGGTCGGAACTTTGATCATGTGAAGTCCCACTTGTTTCTCCCTCACAGAGTGAATGTGCCAATGGGGCACCACCCACTGAATGTCGTCAGTCACCATTTCCGCCAAATACTTTTCCCAACCTTTGAGAGTCATGCCCTCAAACCGCTCCGCCATGCCTCTAATGCGGTGCATCCATGGGGCCACCTTCAGAAAAGCCGCCGGTTTATTCACTCGAAGCCTCTCTTGTAACCACATGGTCAAAAGCCTATCACTACCACAAGGCATCCCACCAATAGCCGCGAGATGGGGAATCCCACAGAGCATCTCCCCAAGAATGGCCGGTACAATGTCATAACATAAACGGGCCGAATTCACCAGGCTCAAACACCCCTCACTAGCAAATCCAACCTCAGAAGGGAAAAGAATAGAGGCAAACAGACATAGCGCAAAATGGTCCAAGGAACGGTCAGAGGCCACATCCATGTGTATAAAATGTTGTGGCATCCAAGAAAGGTCGACATAACCGCCCCTAGCATACCTATCAAAGTCATCCGCGGACACGCCAAAGGTCATCAACTTGTCCCTCAAGCAAACGAAGTCAAAGGGCAAGGCAACTTTACCCTTCCTTTCGTAGCCACATAATGCCGCGATGTCCTCATAAGTGGGTGTTATCTCGTTGAATGAAAAGTTGAAGACATGGAGGGTATCATTCCAAAATCTCCCACAGGCTTGCAAGAGGTTGGTATTGGAGTTCATGTGCAAAAGTGACCAAAGACACTTTATCCCATACCGTTCATCAAGTTTCCTACGACTAGAACCAGGAAGTTTGGCAACCCACTTCTCCAAAGAGGTTATAAAGACCTTTTTCTCAAGACTTGTGATCCTAGCCTCTTGATCCATGGCAAAGAGCAAGCAAATTGGTTAAAAGGAACTCAAAAAACTGCTCAAAAGGTTGCTGGTACGTTTTTGTGGCTGCAAAGGGTTCATTAAATAGGGTACGGACTCCCACTCTTGCCAGGAAAAGGAAAAGCAGAGCCGACTACAGACTTGGCCACGCGGCCACTTGTGATCTTGGAAGATATGGCCACGCGGCTAACATTGCTCCGTGCCTTGCCATGGCCATGCGGCCAACATTGCTCCGGGCCTTGCCATGGCCATGCGGCCAACATCGCTCCATGAAGAAATCCGATTTGTTTCCTCCCACTCCGTAACGGATCCATGCAACTACGTACCTGCCCCCTTCCGTGGCTCATGCATTGTATAAAATTAGGAACATTTGTAAAATAACTAGTTTGCACAAGTAGGCTCCCACAATAAATTTACATTTTAGAAACATGATATACATACATGCATTTTATACATTGGTTCTATACATACATATCCCTCTGCTCTCTACTAGCTAATAGTGTAGGAAATAAAGATGGACCCCGCCTAATCAGAATCTTCCTCCGTGGTGTCTCCACGCCGCGCTAAAGCCCGAGAGCTACCGGCACCCGAACTCCGTCCCCGGACCGCTCGACCATCAATGTGAGAAGAGCCCGCGCCGTTCGGAGACCGCTCACAACGCTGGGGTGACGCAACGTCGTCCCTCTGACAAGTACATGAATGGTATGCCTCCCTCAGTAAGCGCATCAACACGTTCTCCCGCCGAACTGAACGGATATATGCCTCCCGAGTCACCTGAAAGGGAAGCCAAGGCAAATGATTACAATGCAGAAAGAAATAGATGTGTGCAAACATGACTAATACAAAGCACAAAGCCGTACCCCAGCGTCGGGAGGAGGAATGAATGTCTCCTCAACAAGATCGGCATCAGTCGGCTCCAAGCTAAGCTCCACCTCCCGGCCGCCCCTCATCACTCTCACGCTACTCGAGCGAAGGGGCATGTCAACCAAAGGCCGACTCCGACCAACATACCGGGCCGAGCTCGATCCCTCTCCCGATAGCATCCTAGCCCAAACCTGAGGGCTGATCAACTGAGTCCGCACATAGCCGGCGTAGTCGTCACTCCCTCTGTAATGTTCTGCCGGAGTGGGAGCCAAGAAAGTCGCCAACCTCGCGGGACGGAGCATATCCCGAGGAGGGTCATAAGGAGCCCACGGTAACGCACCAGCCCTGTGCTGACGAACCACCCTCTCTCCAAGATACATGGCCTCCCCGATGAGACCCACTAGCAGAACCCTAGAAGCGGTCAAATCCACTACATAGGGACCCACCGAAGCCTCATTGGCCGGGCTCCATGGGTAAAATCTAACCCCGATGGGCTCAGACATCGCGAACACCCTCCTCAGATCAGCAGCATCCACTGTCTTCCTGTCCAGGTTTCTGCGGGGAGGAGCCCTGTTGCCCTTGCACCAGTACGACATGATGGGAACAACCTTGTTAACACTCATCACCAACTAAAAAGGGGCGACACCGAAGACCTCGTACACCCAAGCCTGTGCATATAATGAGAGAGACATTTCAGACCAAAAGATAGAACAAAGATCTCAACAAATGAAAAGAAGGGTAGTCAAGAGCGTACCTCAAAGGCGAACTGGAACCCGTCAAAGGCCGACGAGCTAGCCCTCGAGCAATGGTCCAAAGCCCGGTAAATCTCAGCCAAACCAGCTCCACCCTAAGAAATCCCACCGACTAAGTCCAAGTCCACAAGAGCCCCTAGCAGTGAGTACCGGCAGACAGTAGCCCCACTGGGAAACAAAATCTCTGAAAAGCTATACCATAAGAACAGCCGGACCAAGCAATCCAAATCATACTCCCCCCTACTAAAGGCCTCAATAGCCACCTCCACCAAGCGATTCACCTTCCCGGCCTCCACTCCATAACCCTTGACACCTCCTCCCAGGTCGGTGTCGACTCCCAGCAGAGCCTGTCTATAGTCCCGCCGCTCCGCCAAGCTCTCATCAAAAGGCAAAGGGGTACCAGTAAACCTCAACCCTGTGATGGCCGCGAAATCCGTCGGCGTGATGGTAATCTCTCCCCAGCTGAAGTGGAAGGTATGGGTGGTATCCCACCAGAACTCCCGGCACACCTCTATCACCGCTGCCACCTTCAGGGTAGCCCCGACCATGCGGACACTGTCAAAGAATGGGCCAAAGCCCATAGACTCAATCCGAGCACGCAAACCGCCCGGTCCCTCCGGCAGGGACACCCACAGTTTGCCCACAGTCACTGTGGACCCACGAGCCTTGATCCTCTGCAGGTAAACACAACACAGGTATGTACCATTCTGGCAATTTACAATTCTAGCAATTTAAATTCTAGCATTCCATTATTCTAGCATTTCATATTATGTGCATAAGACATACAAATGTGTGAGAAGGAAAGGAATGAAAATTAGAAATTTACCTCTTGCGTCTCCGGAAGCCCCATCGACCAATGACGCTCAGAGTCGATGTAAAAATCGTAATCTTGGTCGAACGTAGACCGCAGCAGATTATCGCGATAATTCCGAGTCGCGGCTCGTGGAATCAAGGGCGCCGCTTCAAAGCCCGCTCCTGGGTCAACCCCTACATTTCCTCCGCCCTGAGCATAACCGTGCCCCTCTCCTTGTGGCTCTTGTTGTGGAATCATATACCCACCTTAGCCCGGGAAATCCCTAAATAACGCCTCATTGATCCAATCTGCCATAGCTTCAAGAGATATATGAAATGAAGTCTCCAAGATTATCAAAATCCAAACTTTCTCTCTCTAAAAACCCAATTTTCTCTCTCTAACTCGTTAACAATAGAGGAAAGGAGAAGAAGAAAGAAGAAAAGAAGAAGAAGAGGGAAGGTGTCTGGTGATGTGACCAAGGAGTCAGCCCATCGGCATCCTTGGCCACGCAGCCACTTTTGCCCTTGCAACCCCAGCCGTCAGATCAGAGATCCGTGTGAAAGAGATCTGACCACTCAGCGGTCTTGGCCACGCGGCCACTATTGCAGTTTAGTGTGTGTTGACCACGTGGCCAACCTTGTCCCTTCAGATAAAATTCCACTTTTGTCCCTGATCTTTTCCCTTTAATTCATCTTAAATGCCCTTAGCATAATTTTGACTGATATTCGTTACCTTTGGGCGCGGAAAGCCCCTTAAAATTTCCATTCTTCACCGAATATTTGCTTAGGATTCGTATGGTTGTAGAGACTTCGGCGCCTCTATGACATACCATCCTAGATCAATCGTAATTGGCAGAAGCCTCGGCGTTTCTGTTTGCGAGCGATCCAGCATCTATTTTAGGATTCGTATGGTTGTAGAGACTTCGGCGCCTCTATGACATACCATCCTAGATCAATCGTAATTGGCAGAAGCCTCGGCGTTTCTGTTTGCGAGCGATCCAGCATCTATTTTAGGATTCGTATGGTTGTAGAGACTTCGGCGCCTCTATGACATACCATCCTAGATCAATCGTAATTGGCAGAAGCCTCGGCGTTTCTATTTGTGAGCGATCCAGCAAATATTTTAGGATTCGTATGGTTGTAGAGACTTCGGCGCCTCTATGACATACCATCCTAGATCAATCGTAATTGGCAGAAGCCTCGGCGTTTATGTTAGCGAGATCATAGAGACTTCGGCACCTCTATGACATACGTATCCTTGATCGATCGTGGTTGGCAGAAGCCTCGGCGTTTTCTGTTCGCGAGTGATCCGACATCTATTACTTTAGCGCAATCGGCAGGAACCCTGGCGATCCTGATTTCCTGATTTCATTTACCATTCCATCTTGGGATTGTTTAGACAACGTAGTCTTTAATTTTCCCAAATAACTTCATTGCTTACGAATGTTCGTTCTTCATACAAGATAGTATCCGTAGGTTTATTATCCGCAGTAGAAGTTCGATGTCTCGTCTTTCCCCAATGTCTCTGAACTACGACCGGCTTGATTCCTCAGAGGATACGTAGGAAACCTGAAAAGGTTCAGCCACCCGACCGACACGGTCATCTCTCATCCCCAGCAGGTGCATTTTCCCCAGCAGAAGACGTTGCTCCCCATCAGAGGACAGTCCTTCCCAATTTCCCCATCAGATTTGAACTACGTCTGGCTTGATTCCCCCGCGGATACGTAGGTCGCCTGCCAAGGTTCAGCCGTTCCCTTACCTTTCATCTGTTTTGAAACTCATGTTTCAGACGGATCCTTCTTTTATCGTCGACCCCACATTGCCCTGCAAGAAGCGTCGCCGAGGGGCTACTGTTAGTACCCGACCTGAAAATGAGTTTATTAGGACTTTCCCAAAAATACAAGGACTTTATAGGAGTTAGAAACCTTGGAAAGACTTGTCCCGGATTCCCGAAATATCTCATTTATGACAAAATCTATCAAATTAGGTAGTAAATGGTTTCCTTAAAACCATGCAGAAACCCTAGCTTGAAAATCAAGTCAGCCGGCATCCTTGGCCACGCGGCCAACCTTGCTGCGCGTTGATCTTGGCCACGCGGCCACTCTTGTCACCGGCTTCAATAATGGCCAGGCGGCCAACCTTGCGCTGGATGATCCTGACCATCAGATCTTCCCATCAGTTTACTATATAAACCAATTCCATTCCATTGGTTTAGGGGGGGGGGGATTTTGAGAGTTCTAAGATCCGAATTTCAGAGTTCTTAAACACTATTTTGCTCCCTAATTAGCATTCAAACACTCAAGAAGATCCAAGGTTTATTTCTTGCCAACATAGGTAAGTTTTCTAACTTTTTCTTCATGTTCTTGCATTATTTTTAATTTAGATCTTTTATATTCATGTTCGTACATGTTTATTCATAGTTTCTTCATGTTCTTTGCATGATCATTCATATGTTCATAATATGTTCTTCGTGTTCATAGATTAAAACCTTATTTATGCTATATTTAGGGTTGCGATCTTCATAATTACATGTTATTTCATAGCCGATGATGATCGAGGGTTCATCAACCCGAGGATGATCTAGGAACTACTTCTAAACCCTAATCTTTAGGTAAATTCCCCCTCGTTATGCATGATCCCGATTCTTCTGCCTATTCTAATTCTCTCGAACTACGCTGACCTGAGCTTCTCACATTGAGAGGAACGTAGGCAATCTTCGGATCCGGTCTCAAACACTAACACACTACTAACACATTCATCATGATAGAAAGACCCATCATTCGGGCAATAGGAGTGATAACGTCCAATATTCTTCTCTTATTGTAATTTGACCCCCGAACCCATTAAACATGCTTTTTCTCAATGTTTTGGCTATAACTAAAATGGCGTGGTGACTCTCATAATTTTAATGTTGCTATGAATATTCTCAAATTCAAACACACGTATTCACAGTACCAAGTTGTGCACAACAAAGAATTTTGAATCAAATTTTCGCAAAAGAAATATTTTACATTGAAACCCTTTTGTACAAAAAAATTTGTGCACAACGAGAAGACTCAAGAAAAAAACCCGTACAAAAAGGATTATGCACGATGAGGTTTTGGAAACCATTTTATTGACAAAAGATCATGCATAACCAAGTCTTATCACCTTTTAAAATCAAGTTTTGGCCAAAAGAATGAAGGTAATGTTGTAGACATCCCGCCTTGGACCTCTCACCCCGATTGCATACAAAGTATTTTTATTTAACTTATTTTCGTTAATTTCTGTTACTTCGGTTAAGTTCCTAACTGATTCCGTTAGTTTTGGACTAAACTGCATTACAGAGTTAACTTTAGAGTCATTTCTGTCATTCTGTCCTTTTCTGCCGCGGGCGCCTCCGACACTGTCAACGGGCTGCGCGCGCGTCTCGCCCCTAAAGCTGGACCTGCGCGCCTCCCATTATAGCAGTAACGGATTGCACCTTATTTCCCTCCCTTTTCTTATTTGCAACATCTCTTTCTTGATCACAAAAGACTTCTTTTCTCATCCACATTCATCCTTCCTAGTTTTATAACCTCCAATCCCATTATTCTAGCCATCTCTTTAAAACAAAATAATTCATTTTTATTTTATTTGATTTTCTTTTATTTCTTTCATTTATTATTTTATTTATCTTATTTTCTATTGGTCAATTCCATCTCACATGGATTGACCAATTTCCCTCCAACCTTTCCCTCTCTTTTTCACCTATAAAAACCATCATCTTCTACCTTAGAAAGGGACTTGGAACTTTCTCTCTACACAAATTATATATCATTCTCCCTACACAAATTCTCCCAACAAGAGCTTTACATAACAAAACTCTACACAAATCTCTACACAACAACATCATTTTCATGTCCAAGTTTGAAGTCTTCTTTCTAAAGGTACAAGTCTTCTTCTTTTATTCTATTCATGTTCTAGTCAATGTATGCAATCCCCATCAATGGGACATGACCTAACGATCACTTTATTCCATTAAAGTTGGTTAAAGGTTATCTCCCTACATTTCAACTCTAATTTAATTTACTCTTCTTCCATTAATGTAATCTTTAGCATTAAATCAACAAAAACAATTCTCTTTTATTTCCCCTTTCTTTCTATTATAATTGTTAGCACTTTTCTCATATTAATACAAGAAGGACATTTAGCATTAGAACACCAATAGTAGCAAGACCCGCGTAAGCGGGGCGGAGTGGGTGTTTAAGTACTTCCCACTCCGTCACCTAACCCCCGAACCCTTCTCTCCCGAATCTCTGGTTTTGTACATAAATTAGGCTATTTCTAGGTTTTTCTTATGTTCCTTTAAAGACATAGGTGGCGACTCTAAACAATCTAAAACAAGTTAGACATCCTAGGATAATTCACCGCTCTAGCCAAGTTGTGGTTTCCCGGGGTATCTACAGTGGCGACTCCGCTGGGGACGATTTAGAGGGTTAAACTTGCGTTCTTAACTTTTGGTGTTCTTATTACTGTTTTCTGGGCATTCTGGTAAAAAGGGTGGGAAGCGCGCGCCTCTGGCCTCCTTGGCCTAAAGCGCGCGCGTCCGACCCCAATTACCAGAATCGCTCGTTTTCCTTCTTGTCCTTCCATTCCATGTTTCTGTGCTAACAAATTCTGCAGGGGAAAGCATTTTTATTTAGGGTCAAGGCAATCCATTGAACCCGCTGATTTACAGGTTGTTACCCAGATGCGGGCGCCTCTGCCCCTCTTTGTCTAACGCGCGCGCCTCCCGAGTAGGCATCCTAATGCGCGCGCTTCTGGGCATTTTCCAGAAACAGAACAGTGCACAGAACAGAGTGGTTTTGACAGTGTGTGGGCACCGGGCCTGCACAAAACAGTTTTTACTTTCTGTTTATTGTTATCGGTCACACGGGTGATTCGAAAGTTGTAATTATGTGCTTATTTGTTTTTTTATTTCTTTTGAAAAAAAAAAATGTTTTGTCACATGTTAGACTTCACACTACATGCACATATTCTTATCAATTGCTCACTATCGAGTCGCACAAGTACAACCCCAAACCCGTCGAGGCCCGTCCTAGAAAGTTTCAAGCTCCACCCGACCTTGACTCTTTCGAAGCGGTCAACCTCAGCCCGTGGCGTAGTTCAAGACTACATGCCGGGGGTGACCTTTAAGCCTCTCTTTAGCCGAGCACAATCCACACAATTCTAGTCTAGGGTCTAACACTCCGTGACTCAAGTCGGTTTTCATGTACCGAGATTTCCATAAACTAATGTCTTCAAATCATACATGCCAATTTGTTGCTGTGAGAGCCCGCGCCCGAGATGATCGGATCACCGCGAAATGACCGCCCGTGAAAGCGGTTCGCGCCCGTCTCGTGCTGATGCACTTTTGGAAATGCGCTCGGTTTTCACACAATGGTTTCCTCTTGATGCTGTGATTTGATTGCAAGAGTCGCCACCTCATTTTGATTTTAGGAAAAATGAAGAAAAAACCTTTTTTGAGAAGATGGGTTCGGGGGCTAAGTTACGAGAAGAGAAGGGGTTAGGCACTCTTCTCACCCGTGATGGTCTCTATATGCGTGCCACTTATATTCAATTTTATGCCTTTTAATTTGGATTTTATGCCCTACCCAAAAATGGTGATGAAATATATATGGAGGTCTTCCTATTCTAGGAAGTTTCATTTTTATTCACAACCGGGAACTCAGTTTGAGTGGATTCCCCGATTGGTTTTCAAGAATGGTTTTGATCATATCAAGCAATAATACATCCATGGGAGGGGAGATTACACAATTACATATATACAAAAAATAGAGGAGACAAATCCCACAAATAATAATAAATATCCTCGACGGTGCTTTTGTTGATTTCGGTGACACTTTCCGTCCCCGAGCCGTCGTACCTGTCCTAAAATCAATTCGATTCCAAAACTAAAAATTGGGGGTTAATCCCTGAATACTAGGGATCACAAGGGAGTTTTTGTAGACTTTTTGGACCAAGTTTAGGCCCCAAACACATGCAATAAAGTTGATCACAAAACTCAGCCCAGAAAAGGCAAACAGAAACCTTAGAATGTTTATCACCAATTTTCACCATCTTAGATTGGTAATCTGACAAAACCCAAAGAATAAAAGTTGAATACCACGCATAAAAAATGAAGATCCCAAAATTTGGAGTTCATAGGATGAGTTTTAGTGGTTCAAAAGGTTTCTGACATTTCTCAGAAACTGGAAGTGCAGAATCTGACTTTTTGAGTTTGAAACATATGTTTGAAAGGAGCAATTCCATTGATCCAAAAAATGTATAAAAAATATGATAATCATCCTGAGTTCGTGTATAACAAAATCCATGTTTTGATCTTTGTCTAGAAAATTATTGTTCATCAAGTTTGTATCCCAAGAACACAGCAAGGTACCACAGTGAATAAACAACTCAGAATCACTGAGACCCAAATTTATGCATGAAAATATGATCTAGGCATGTAATCTGAACATGAAACTTTAGGATCATATATTTAAACATGTTATGAACAACTTTTGTTCTTTGACCTAAACCATAAAACCACTCTAAGATGGATTTACAAGCTCATCAAAATCAAGACTCTATACAGAAAGTAAAAACTGATTATATGAGGCATGATTATAGACTTCAAAACACTACTATATCTTCAAACCAAGGCATGAAACTCAAGGAATTTGATATTTAACATGTTAAAAACATTATCCAAGAGCTATTTCTCAACAAATAATGATTTTCACATGCATGATCATGAAGGAAAGCCAAAGAGGGCAGATTTACGCCCTTTGAGAGAAACATGAAGATTTTCATACACAAATTAAAGCATATGAATATTATGACTATTATGAACATATATAAACATAATAAACTGAGTATTAGCATCACATGATCATCATTTATATACATAAACAAAGCTTTACAAAGCTAAAAAAAACATGGAAGATGAAGGAAACCTAGTCATTATTTGACTAGGTTCCAAACCACTCCCAATATTGCTTACATATCTAAAGAGCCAAGGTTTACATAGAGTTTTACCTAGCTTTTGAGATTATGGGTGCTCCCTTTGTCAACCAAGGGAAGACTTTTTCTTTTCTTTTTGCTTTGTGTTTGATCAAAGTTTTGGCTTTGATGTGTTTTTTGTGGTTTGTTTGGTGATTTATGGGTGGTGTAGGGGTGGTGTATGAGTGGTGGTGTGGTGATGGTGTGGTGGTGGTGTTCTTGTTGAGAGAGAATGAGAGTAGAGGATGATAGGGTTTTTTTTTCTTTTTGTTGTGTATATAGGAGGAGGGAGGTGGTAAATTGGTTGTAACTTGGAGGGGGGAGGTTGTAAATTGGTGGATTCATCATCTATCCTTCTTGACTAAGGCTTAAAGTCATCTTCCTTATCTCTGTTCCGGCTTTTCGCTCCGCAACTGCTCCGTTGTGCGCGTCTCCGGTGTCCCGGTTGTCCGCGAGTCCAACATGAAAGTTGCTCGGAATATTTTTCTGGTCAGGCCGGTATATCTGAAATATTTTTATGAGCAAGGAACGACAATAATATATTTTTTCCTCTTCTTGACCAATTGATAAGATATTTTGAGATATTTTCCAATTTGGATAACCATCTTTTCGGCTCCGGCTTTTCTCTCCATAACTGCTCCGTTGTGCGCGCCTCCGGTGTCCCGGTTGTCCGCGAGTCCAACATGAAAGTTGCTCGGAATATTTTTCTGGTCAGGCCGGTATATCTGAAATATTTTTATGAGCAAGGAACGACAATAATATATTTTTTGCTCTTCTTGACCACTTGATAAGATATTTTGAGATATTTTCCAATTTGGATAACCATCTTTCCGGCTCCGGCTTTCCGCTCCGTCGTGCGCGCTCCGGTGTCCCGATTGTCCGCGGGCCCAACATGAAAGTTGCTTGGAATAATTTTGTGGTCACGTCGGTCTATCTGAAATATGTCAATTAGCAAGGAAAGGTAATAATATATTTTTAATGCACAGAATGGATAGCAGCGAGCAGTTCGGGGGTTGCGGGCCCCGTTTCCGGTCCCGCACCTCGAAAAACGAATTTTTTGCTTGTTTGCTCGTTTTTTCGCTCTGATCATGAATTTGAAGTCCGTTTATCCATTCGATGCACCGATAAGGCTCACGGCAGTCCCGCACAGCCAAATCGAGGGTTTTAGGTCAATTTTCGGGTTTAGACCGATTCAAGGTGGGTTTTTAGGGGTGCGAGATCAGGGTATCTACAGAGCCCCTCGTCGAATCTCCTGGTTAAAGGGGATTCTACGATTCACTAAGAGACACTCGATCTCGTCTAGGGTGTAACGGCTGGGTCCAAGGTAGGACTTCCTACGTATCTCTTTTGAGAATCAAGCCTCCGTAGTTCTAACTCAAACTATCAATCAAACACAGACAATGGTCGGTTCCGGTTTCCCGGTTTACCTACGTATCTCTCTCGAGAATCAGACCAAACGTAGTTCAGGTTTATTAAAATTTAAAGCAGGGGGTAGCATTGAGATGCGATATCTCTTTGCTGGGGATGGGGGTTGGCATTGAGACATGGTTATGAGAATGGGCGACTGAGCTCACCAAGGTAAGCTGCCTACGTATCCCTTGCGGGAATCAAATCGCGGCGTAGTTCTGGGGAGGTACAACTCGGGCCCCCGAGATGACCAAGGTGGAATAACATAACTTCAACTAGGGAACGTACGACGTTGCGCAGTTCGGGGGAGGTAATCTCGGGCGCCCGAGAAGACCAGGGTGGAACAACATAGCATTGTTGGGGAGTTGCATTGAGAAGCGAAGTCTCTTTGCTGGGGGGGTTGGTATTTGACCAAAAAATTGCGAGAATTGGCGACTGAGTCCAACGTTGTGAACTGCCTACGTATCCCGCCATGGGAATCAAATCGAGTCGTAGTTCTGATTAGAACCGACTCGAACAATTAAGAGAAGGTTTAAGACCAACACGACTCAAGGGTTGACGCAAGGTACAATCCGAGTAAAGGGTGCATTGAGACTTGATCTCTCTTTGCAAAGGGATGGAAATCATGAAGGGAGAACGTACGACGTTGCGCAGTTCGGGGAGGTAATCTCGGGCGCCGGAGAAGACCAAGCTGGAACAACATATCTTTTCAAAAGGGGGACCTACGACGTTGCGCAGTTCGGGGGAAGTAATCCCGATCTTTCGAGAAAACTGAGGGTAATAAACAACTGAAGCCATTTATGTACACAAACTAAAATCAAGGATACGATGCATTCTGCGCCGTCCAGATTCTTCTGCCTTTGTTTTTGCTGTGTGATGAGATTTTTGTACTTTTTTAAGCGAGAGACCACCGCTTTGTGTGATCCACTGGTGCTATTTTAAGCCCGACTGATTCTTTTTTGCTATTGGGAGGGATAACAGGATCGGCTTCGTCCGTTGATCTGCAAGTTAGCTTTGCATGCAGTGGCAGATGTGATTCACACAGATAAAAATTGGATTATTCTGACCGAACACAATCTTTCTTTTATTCTGAAATTCCGGATACTCTTTTTTTTTTTTTTTTTTTTTTTAAATGACACCGAATCGCGATTAATGACCAACACTGAATCAAGCCCGGATTTCAGAGGGCGGCTGCGGTTATATTCATGATAAAGGGAACAAGGTTCAATGCCTAGGGATGAGGACAAGGAAAATGTCAGCTTTTCTAAGAGCCGCCGTACGGACGACTGACACCTTCTGCTGGGTTTTTGACTTTTCGAACCTTGCTTTTGGCTAGGGGGGACGGGGAGACAACCCCTTTTGGAATACTGATGATTTAGGCCGAGTTTTTGGGAGGTTATAAAAGGGGAAGGGGAGATCTTCTTATTTCTCACACCAACCAACTTCTCCTTCTTTCCTTCTTTGCATCCTTTAGCTCATTTCCCTTCTAAAATGGCTAATCTTGGCCAAACCCTGGTTAACATCGAAGAATACCGGGTAGGACTCGACTGCTGGGTGAATTCATACCCAAATAATGTACGAGCGGTGCTAGAAGAAAACTATCATTTCAAGTTGCTCTTTACTCTGAGGAAGCTTCCCATTCAGTGGGAGATGATCCGCGGTGCTTCTGTTTTCTGGTCAACCCGGACCCACTTGTTCAATTTCAATCAAGACGAACTGTGTCCCACCTTTGAGGAATTCTGCGCCATTACAGGCAATACCATTTACGGCGAGGCCATGGTGCCCACTTCCCGCAGGACACCTGCTCGGTGGCTCATTGAAACCTTCGGCTTTGATATTGACTTCTCAAGGGTTCTCCTTCATGGGACCCACCTTGACATTACTTGCTTCCCCGAACTCTTTGGCGAGGCTGACCCTCATAACCTGGTGTACTCTGACCGTAGGGACTTTGCCTTGGTTATGTGCCTATTTGCAGAGATGTTTTTCGTTTCTTACGATGGCTTCATCGACTCAAGGATGGTGGACATCGTTGATTCTTGCAAGCGTGGTGCCGGCAACGTGATGACTGTCCTCTTGGCTGAGACTTTGCATGGGCTGGACGGCTACTATCCCAGAGGTGATGCTTTCACGTTGGGCAGCCCCATTCTATTGCAGATATGGCTTCAGGAGCATCTCAAGATTATTCGGCCGGTGTCGAATCCAGACTATACCCCTTCTATGCTTCCAAGGCGAGGTTTATACAGGCAAAACTGCACAACCGTCAAGGAGTGGGTTGGACACTTTTGGCGGATCACATCGGCAGACATCACGTGGGTGCCTCTGCATTGGGGTTTGAGCAGGTATCTCATTACGAGTGCGGGTCATTCCTTCATCAGGCTGGCTGGGCTTCGCTCCACCACTTTCTACTTGGGCCAACGGGTGGCTCGCCAGTTCGGACAAGTCCAAGGGATCCCCTTTTCTGACCTTCCCATCACAGATAATTTGCCAGTAAGTACCAACATATGCAACTTGATCAAAGAGGTTTGGTATCAGAATGGTGCACACATCGGTCGAGGCAGGCGCCGGGGTGAAGGGGACACATTTTATGAACCCACTTTGGAATATCTTGAGTGGTTGGGCCCTCAAATTGCTGAAGAAACCGCTACCATTGCAGCTTTGGTACTAGAGCTCGTAGGTCCAGAAATTCTGTCTGGGGATTACTATTCCCAGATAACAGGGCCGACAGTTTTCCAGAATCAGATTGGCGGGAGTCAACCACGCAGCGATCATCGATCCGGACGCCGCAGAAATGATCGGGGCTCAACTTCAAGGAACACCCAGCCTGATGCAACGAACTCTGAGAATCAAAGGGGAGAAAGCTCGACGGGTCCTTATCCGAACGTGTTCGATCGTCTCAGTCCCTGAATAAAGTTTCAGTTATTTTCGCTTTAATCCTTGGTTGCCACGCCAAGATGATGTGTTTTTATTTCAAAGGTTGCCTACGTTCCTCTTTAGAGGCTCAGGCCAACGTAGTTCGACACAGTTACATGAAATTTTGCGCGCCTCCTGTTTTTTACCTAGAACTGCCCTTTCGGGTTTTCACCTCTAGTGGGGCTGTCTTTTGCGCTTTTTTTTTTTTTACAGACTCGATAGGAAACACAAATCTCTGCGTCTTCTACACATAATACTTCTTCAATTTGCTGAGGTTGCAGGGCTGAACAAGGTCTTCTCCAAATTCAGCTTGCAGGAACACGGCTCCACCAGACTGTATCTTCTTGACAATGTAGGGGCCCAACCACGGAGACTTCCATTTCTCTCGGGGGTCGACATAACTTGGTTGCTTTTCTCGCAGCACAAGATCTCCCATTTTGATCTTGCGGTCTTTCACTTTCTAGTTAAATGCTCTGGCAATTCTGCGCTGGTACGCACGATTGTGCTCATGGGCCAACAACCGTTTTTCATCGAGCAATGCTAACTCTTCATGGCGACTTTGTAACCAATCAACTTCAGACACTTGATTCTCAAGTAGCACTCTCATAGAGGGGATTTCAAGCTCAATCGGGAGAACTGCTTCCATGCCATATGCAAGTGAATAAGGAGTAGCCCCAGTCGGTGTCCGAACAGATGTGCGGTATCCCCACAAGGCTAAAGGCAGCTTCTCGGACCAATCTTTTCCAGTGATAGCCATCTTTCTAATGATGTTCTCCAGGGTTTTGTTCGCCGCTTCTACCGCTCCATTGGCTTGGGGTCGATAGGGGGATGACTTGTGTCTGACCACCCGGAATTTTTCAAGCAATCGGTTGACTTCCCCTTCAAAGTGAGTTCCATTATCTGAGATCATCTCATAAGGGACCCCATATCTGTAGAAAATGTTGGTATGAATGAACTCGGCTACCTTCTTGGAATTCAAAACTTTGTAAGCAGCGGCCTCAACCCACTTGGTGAAGTAATCGATAGCTACGAGCACGTATTCTTGCCCACCCGAACCTTTCGGTTTGACCTGACCAATAACATCTATCCCCCATGTGGAGAAAGGCCAAGGAGCAGTTGATTGATAAAGAACGTGTGGCGGCAGATGTTGTAGACTAGCGTACCGCTGACACTGATCACAGGTTCGCACTTTCATCATACAATCCTTTTCCATCGTGGTCCAGTGGTACCCTTGCCTCACTATCTTCTTAGCGAGCATGTGCCCATTCATGTGGGGTCCACACAGTCCCCCATGGATTTCATCCATGATTCTATTCGCCTCAGTCTTATCTACACAGAGCAAATTTGGTCTGTGATGATACCTTTTGTACAACTGATCTCCGGAAATCACAAATTGGGAGGCCCATCTGCGCATTGCAATCCTTACCCTTTTGTCCCTTTCTGGAGGGTAGGTCCCATTCCTGAGCACATTCCATACGTCTGTATACCACGGCTCTTCATTCTCTTCGCTTTCTAGCTCAATATCCAGGCAGTAGGCTGGGATTGATCTCTTACTAACCACAAACGGCTTTACCATAACATCTGCAGGGAATTCCATGATGGAGGCTAGGGTAGCCAATGCATCTGCGAATCTGTTTCGGTCCATTGGGAGATAATGGAATGAGATATCTGAGAAGCGTTCTGTGAATGCTAACAGTCGAATATGATACTGCTGTAGTCTTGTATCCAGGATTTTCCATTTTCCCTCGACCTGATTGATGATCAAGGCGGAGTCCCCGAACACTTCAATTTCTTTGACACCTCGATTTAATGCTTCTCCCAGGCCGGCGATGCAAGCCTCATACTCTGCTGTGTTATTCGAACAGTCTAAGTCTAACTGGATAGCAATGGGCGTGTGCGCATCACTTGGATCAATGAGCAAGATTCCAATTCCGAAACCTCTCTTGTTGGCAGCCCCATCAAAGAAGAGTTGCCACTTATTCTCCGAACAATCAACAGTGTAGATCCCTCCATCAAGTGGTTCGTGCTTACGATAGCACCAGTCGCTGTGTTCTGGGTGTTGTCCTTCTCACTCTCACCATTGGCCCTCTTGTCATGCCGATTGAATTTCAAGTGATTGATATCAAGTCCTCATTCAGTCTACTTTTGGGACGCCCTTGGATCCATGGAGTAAGAGGGGTAGCTTCCTCCTACCATCAGTGCATCAAGTTCATCCATGACAATCATGTAGTGGTAGTTCATGCCCAAGATGATACGCAAGTTCATGACCTCCCGATTTTGGGAATTGAGCACAAAGATACTGGCATCTTCTTGAGTGGTTTTGAAGTGATCCCACAAGCTCGGATCCATGATATTGAATATGTCAAGGAGGCCGATCTAATTGGTAGAAAGCGGACCAGGTATGGAGACGCAATGGCCTTGAATATGGTCAAGAAGATGAAGTTCCTGCCTATGATGGGGCTTGGAAAAGAGCAACAAGGGTGTATTGAACCTATCAATGATGATGTTCCATTTTTCTTCCTTCCTTTTGGGCTTGGCTACAAACTGACTCCTGCCGAAATCGCCGAAGCTGTACGTCAGAAAAGGGAGAGACAGACTGCTATCAAAAGTGGAAGGACCTATAAGCTCCCCCCACTCCGTCCTTATGAAAAGTCCTGGAAGGGATATTTTGTTTGCAAAGTAGAAGATGTCGCGTATGTTATGCCTTTTGAGCCAGTTATTGGCATTAATGAAAAGCCTCATGCTGGATGGGAAGTATTTGAGAATATCAAGATGGTCGATGAAAACTTTGATGTGGGAAGTTCCTATAAGCAACTGGACCCGATTATTCCGTGGAGTATTGATGAAGAAGATGATGTCTTCGGGTTGTTTGAAGGAATTGGTCTTGAAGACGGATATGTGGTTATGATCGAAAATGGTTATGGTGAAGCTTATGACCCGGTGAAGCACCTCAAGCCGGCAGTGGCACCACTTAATAACTGGTCCAGAACCACTGGCCCGCTCGCTACTACTGACACTCTGGTGGAGCAGTTTGGTTATGTTCGCCCTGATGGCCCCGCTTTTGAACCCTTTGTGCTATCTAATGTTGTTTCCGGGACTCCCGAAGAGGACCTCACTGTCGAGGACCTCGACGCGGTCGCCGAGCTTGTACTCCCCTCTTTTATGAATGAAGTTTCATCTATTTCCGCTTACTCCTCGGTTGCCAATATTTTAAAAAATGATTTAACAAATGAAAATTTAACAACAACTAAAGTTAATCATGAATCTTTAAAAAACATAAGTCAAGATGAAAAAGACTATTTAATCGAGTTAAACAGGTTAGCAAAACAGCGTAGGGAACGAAAATTAGAAGCATGTGGGGAAAATCTGTCTACCATCAATCTGGGGCTGAATGAAGAGGTCAAAGAAATGAAGATCGGGAGCTTCATGCAAGGGGCTGACAGGGAACAGCTGATCAGTTTACTCAAAGAATTTGTTGATGTGTTTGCCTGGTCGTATGAAGACATGCCAGGGTTAGATCCGACGATCGTGGAACACCGAATTCCTACCTTTCCTGAAGCCAAACCGGTCAAGCAGAAACTACGCAGAATCAAGCCGCAGTGGGCCCTTCAGCTTAAAGAGGAGATCGAGAGGATGCTACAAGTAGGCTTCATTCGAGTTGTGGAGTATCCCCAATGGTTGTCCAATATGGTCACAGTTGAAAAGGCGAACGGCAAAGTCCGGATATGTGTTGATTTCAGAGACCTCAACAAGGCTTGCCCGAAGGATGATTTCCCGTTACCAAATATTGACATTTTGGTGGACTCGGTTGCAATGCACAAAGTGAAGTCGTTCGTTGATGGAATGGCGGGTTATAACCAAATTAAGATGGCAGTAGAAGATCAAGAGAAAACTTCCTTCATCATCCCGTGGGGGACGTTCTGCTATACTGTGATGCCTTTCGGTCTTAAAAATGTCGGAACCACTTATCAAAGAGGTGCTACGACCCTTTTTCATGACATGATCCACAAAGATCTTGAAATCTACGTGGATGACATGATTGTGCACTCAGCTGAAGAAGGCGCTCAACATCTGATTGACCTCAGAAAGTTCTTCGAAAGGTTGCGGAAGTACCACATGAAATTGAATCCTGCTAAATGCACATTCGGTACTGTCCGAGGCGAAGTCTTAGGTTTCTTGGTAACTGAAAAAGGGATTGAAGTCGACCCCAAAAAAATAAAGTCCATCACAGAAATGCCTCAACCTCGAACTCAAAAAGAGGTGAAAGGTTTCTTGGGAAGGATTCAATACATTAGCAGATTCATACGGCAGTTAACCATGATGTGTGAACCGCTCTTTAAGCTCCTAAAAAAGGACACCGATCGATCATGGGATGAAGAATTCCAGATTGCTTTTGAAAAGGTCAAAGATTTAGAGTCTAGCCCACTTTAAAACAGCTCCCCAGCAGAGTCACCACTGTGAGAGCCCGCGCCCGAGATGATTGGATCACCGCGAAA
Source organism: Campanula takesimana (assembly GCA_026119855.1). NCBI lineage: Eukaryota > Viridiplantae > Streptophyta > Magnoliopsida > Asterales > Campanulaceae > Campanula > Campanula takesimana. The sequence continues at coordinate 1,359,871 of JAOWBW010000151.1, read as the reverse complement.
TGACCGCCCGTGAAAGCGGTTCGCGCCCGTCCGTGATGATAACTTTTGTACAACTGATCTCCGAAAATCACAAATTGGGAGGCCCATCTGCGTATTGCAATCCTTGCCCTTTTGTCCCTTTCTGGAGGGTAGGTCCCATTCCTGAGCACACTCCATACGTCTGTATACCACGGCTCTTCATTCGCTTCGCTTTCTAGCTCAATATCCAGGCAGTAGGCTGGGATTGATCTCTTACTAACCACAAACGGCTTTACCATAACATCTGCAGGGAATTCCATGATGGAGGCTAGGGTAGCCAATGCATCTGCGAATCTGTTTCGGTCCCTTGGGAGATAATGGAATGAGATATCTGAGAAGCGTTCTGTGAGTGCTACCAGTCGAATATGATACTGCTGTAGTCTTGGATCCAGGATTTTCCATTTTCCCTCGACCTGATTGATGATCAAGGCGGAGTCCCCGAACACTTCAATTTCTTTGACCCCTCGATTTAATGCTTCTCCCAGGCCGGCGATGCAAGCCTCATACTCTGCTGTGTTATTCGAACAGTCTAAGTCTAACCGGATAGCAATGGGCGTGTGCGCATCACTTGGATCAATGAGCAAGATTCCAATTCCGAAACCTCTCTTGTTGGCAGCCCCATCAAAGAAGAGTTGCCACTTATTCTCCGAACAATCAACAATGTAGATCCCTTCATCGGGAAACTGAGCTTCTGGTCCGGGCTCAAGATCAAGAGCCAAATTTGCAAGCTGGTCTGCTATCACCCTTCCTTTAATGGACTTAGGCATTGCGTAAGTCATATCAAACTCGCTTAAGAGAAAATCCCACTTGGCCACTCGATTGGACATGGTTGGCCTTTCGAGGATGTACTTCACTGGATCCATTCGGGATATAATCTGGACATGTAAGGATTGCAGATAAATTTCTAATCGCTGCGAGACGCAAACCAAACCGGTACATGCCTTTTCCAATGCTGATTAGTTCAATTCACTCCCTTGTAGCTTTCTGCTAACAAAATAGATGGCACTTTCCACCCAGGAGTCCTCTTTTTCTTGTGAAAGCATTGCTCCTACTGCAGTATCAGTAACTGTTAGGTACAGTCGTAAGGGTTTGTACGAATGAGGTGGCGCCAAGACCGGTGGGCTTGTCAAGTATTCTTTGACCTTTTCAAAAGAAATCTGGCATTCTTCATCCCATGATCGATCGGTGTCCATTTTTAGGAGCTTAAAGAGCGGTTCACACATCATGGTTAACTGCCGTATGAATCTGCTAATGTATTGAATCCTTCCCAAGAAACCTTTCACCTCTTTTTGAGTTCGAGGTTGAGGCATTTCTGTGATGGCCTTTATTTTTTCGGGGTCGACTTCAATCCCTTTTTCAGTTACCAAGAAACCTAAGACTTTGCCTCGGACAGTACCGAATGTGCATTTAGCAGGATTCAATTTCATGTGGTACTTCCGCAACCTTTTGAAGAACTTTCTGAGGTCAATCAGATGCTGAGCGCCTTCTTCAGCTGAGTGCACAATCATGTCATCCACGTAGATTTCAAGATCTTTGTGGATCAGGTCATGAAAAAGGGTCGTAGCACCTATTTGATAAGTGGTTCCGGCATTTTTAAGACCGAAAGGCATCACAGTATAGCAGAACGTCCCCCACGGGGTGATGAAGGAAGTTTTCTGTTGATCTTCTACTGCCATCTTAATTTGGTTATAACCCGCCATTCCATCAACGAACGACTTCACTTTGTGCATTGCAACCGAGTCCACCAAAATGTCAATATTTGGTAACGGGAAATCATCCTTCGGGCAAGCCTTGTTGAGGTCTCTGAAATCAACACATATCCGGACTTTGCCGTTCGCCTTTTCAACTGTGACCATATTGGACAACCATTGGGGATACTCCACAACTCGGATGAAGCCTACTTGTAGCAGCCTCTCGATCTCCTCTTTAACCTGAAGGGCCCACTGAATCTGCGTAGTTTCTGCTTGACCGGTTTGGCGTCAGGAAAGGTAGGAATTTGGTGTTCCACGATCATCGGATCTAACCCTGGCATGTCTTCATACGACCAGGCAAACACATCAACAAATTCTTTGAGTAAACTGATCAGCTGTTCCCTGTCAGCCCCTTGCATGAAGCTCCCGATCTTCATTTCTTTGACCTCTTCATTCAGCCCCAGATTGATGGTAGACAGATTTTCCCCACAGGCTTCTAATTTTCGTTCCCCACGCTATTTTGCTAACCTGTTTAACTCGATTAAATAGTCTTTTTTATCTTGACTTATGTTTTTTAAAGATTCATGATTAACTTTAGTTGTTGTTAAATTTTCATTTGTTAAATCATTTTTTAAAATATTGGCAACTGAGGAGTAAGCGGAAATAGAGGAAACTTCATTCACAAAAGAGGGGAGTACAAGCTCGGCGACCGCGTCGAGGTCCTCGACAGTGAGGTCCTCTTCGGGAGTCCCGGAAACAACATTAGATAGCACAAAAGGTTCAAAAGCGGGGCCATCAGGGCAAACATAACCAAACTGCTCCACCAGAGTGTCAGTAGTAGCGAGCGGGCCAGTGGTTCTGGACCAGTTATTAAGTGGTGCCACTGCCGGCTTGAGGTGCTTCACCGGGTCATAAGCTTCACCATTACCATTTTCGATCATAACCACATATCCGTCTTCAAGACCAATTCCTTCAAACAACCCGAAGACATCATCTTCTTCATCAATATTCCACGGAATAATCGGGGTCCAGTTGCTTATAGGAACTTCCCACATCAAAGTTTTCATCGACCATCTTGATATTCTCAAATACTTCCCATCCAGCATGAGGCTTTTCATTAATGCCAATAACTGGCTCAAAAGGCATAACATACGCGACATCTTCAACATTGCAAACAAAATATCCCTTCCAGGACTTTTCATAAGGACGGAGTGGGGGGAGCTTATAGGTCCATCCACTTTTGATAGCAGTCTGTCTCTCACTTTTCTGACGTACAGCTTCGGTGATTTCGGCAGGAGTCGATTTGTAGCCAAGCCCAAAAGGAAGGAAGAAAAATGAAACATCATCCTTGATAGGTTCAATACACCCTTGTTGCTCTTTTCCAAGCCCCATCATAGGCAGGAACTTCATCTTCTTGACCATATTCAAGGCCATTGCGTCTCCATACCTGGTCCGCTTTCTACCAATTAGATCGGTCTCCTTGACATATTCAATATCATGGATCCGAGCTTGTGGGATCACTTCAAAACCACTCAAGAAGATGCCAGTATCTTTGTGCTCAATTCCCAAAATCGGGAGGTCATGAACTTGCGTATCATCTTGGGCATGAACTACCACTACATGATTGTCGTGGATGAACATGATGCACTGATGGTAGGAGGAAGCTACCCCTCTTACTCCATGGATCCAAGGGCGTCCCAAGAGTAGACTGAATGAGGACTTGATATCAATCACTTGAAATTCAATCGGCATGACAAGAGGGCCAATGGTGAGAGTGAGAAGGACAACACCCAGAACACAGGGACTGGTGCTATCGTAAGCATGAACCACTTGAGAAGATGGGGCCAAATCAGTTATCTTGATTCCCAAATCTGCGAGAACATGCACGGGGCATACATTTACTGAGGAGCCATTATCGATCAAAACACGAGCTAAGTGCTCACCTCCGACCCCAACTGTGATGTGCAAAGCCTCGACATGATTAAGACCAATTTTTGGTGCATCGAAATCGGTAAAAGTGATGATATTCCCAAAATGAATGTTGCCGATCATGTGGACAAGGTCATTGGGAGAAGTCTCGATCGGGATGACAGCTTGAGCAAGAGCGTTAACCAACACGTCTCGGTGCTCCTGTGAAGACGAGAGCAAACCCCAAATGGATATATTAGCCTGGGTTTTCTTTAAATGGGTCAAGACCGGGTTCTCGGCGACCTTCTCTTTCTGAGCGGGGACTTCTTATTTATCCTTTCCCAATTCACTTGCCTCGGGATTTGGAGGCTGATAAGCTCTTCCCGAGCGAGTGAGGTGATTCACATTTCCGCCAACCCAAGTTGCCTTTTTAACAGGGGCCTTTTGCTCCTTAACAGCTTTAGCACTAGACAAAATCGAATCCCAAGAGATCATATGGCATTCAAAATCTTCGGAGATAACAGGAGTTACAGTTTAATTCAAAGCTTTCTTCGGAACGATGAAACTAGTCCTTGAGTAGTCTCCTTAAAACTCGATCACATGGATCCCTGGCAAGGGATTAGTCACCACATTTGGTTGGGGCGGCTTCTGAATGAGTCCATCGTCTATCATGTCTTGCAGAGTGTGTCTCAAACTCCAACATTCATTTGTCGCATGACCAGGTGATACGTGGTATGCACAATATTTACTTGCATCCCAATTCTTAGGAGGCGGATTAGGCGGGCGGTATCCTTCTATCGGCTTTAGTACTCCTTGGGTGACTAATCCTTGAAAGATAGTAGACAATGGAGCGCTGAATTTATCAAAATGGTGATCTCTCCGATTTCCACCATTCCTTCGCTGATCGGTGACAGAGTTCACAGACCCGTCTTGATTATAACACGGAGGTTCCCTATTGTAGCTGCTCAGGCTTGGCCCCACATTGCTGTTCCAAAAAGGAGCAGGGGTCATGGCAACATTGTTCACAACTGGTGCCGGGGCTTTAGCAGCGGATCGGAATCTGTAGGAGCTAGGAGAAGAATCTAGCTTGATCACCCCAATTCGGACATCTTCGTCAATACGAGAACCCACATCAAGAATAGAAGCAAAATCTGGAAACGGGAGATATTTCATCTTATCTGCATACACCGGCTGAAGATTCTTAAGGAAAATACGAGTTTGCTCGGCACTGTCAGGCCTCTCCAGAGTTTTAGCAACTTTCTTCCTCCACCTACTTGCAAATTTAGAAAAGGATTCCTTCTCACGCTGAGCACACGAATCGAGGTCATGACGGCTCTTCTCCCAGTTGGAGTTATCTTTGTATCGCTTCTGGAATTCATCCACGAGCTTCCCCCAATTATCAACCAGATTGGCATCCACAGTCATAAACCACTGCTTAGCGGCTCCTACCAAAGTCAGATGGAAGTTGGAGGCCATCGCACCCATATTAGCCCTACGAGACTGCATTGCATGAGTGTAAGATTTCAGGTGGGCCATTGGGCAACCTGTACTGTCAAATATCTCCACATCGGGCATTTTGAATTTAGGAGGCAGAACAGCAAATGGAGATAATTTCAAGGAATTTGCAGAAAACTCCCCTTTATTCATGACCTTTCTCAACATTTCTTTCATTTCGCTCATTTCAATCTCAGCTTTAGTAAGGGGTACATATGGGACACCCTTGTAGAACGCTTCCATTTGGCGGACTAGGTTAGGATCTTGCCCCTGGGAAGTTCCTTGATTAATCTGAGAGGCACCGCTAGCAAACGCACCATAAGCGTTGGGCTGCTGATTCGGATACAGAGTCTGCATATACTGAGCAAAGGCATTATGATCAGGCGGATACTGAGACGGATGCACAGCAAAATTTGCTGGATTCGGGATGAAGGGCTGGTGAGTGCCACTGAAGTCTGGATGAGCCACATTACCCTGAGGAGAGATGTTCTGGTGATGACTCTGGCCGATGGTGTTGCTACCAATAGGATTCAAGTTGATGGTAGGGATGCCACTTCCATTGGGACCTGTATTGCCATTGGGATTAGGATTGGGAACCCCATTTCCGGTCTGATTAACGTTCGGATCGCCATTGGGATTTCTGTTGGGGTTGCCATTGGGAGCCCCATTACTATTCTGATTCTGCATCTGCACAAGTGTAGCCAGTAGCTTATCTTCCTGAATCCTCATCTGACCCAACATATTCTGCTCCAACCATGCTTGAAGACCTGGTGGCGGCACGTAGGCTTCCTCATTTCCTTCCTGGGCCATTGCAATAGCTTCTTCGGTTACAGGCACTGTCTCGGCAACTCGGATCAACCTCCCCTTACTGTTTCTAGCTCCCCCTTTCCAAGTAGATGCCAGGCTTAGAGTATCTGAAAGGTATGGTGTTTAGGGCTGATTAGAGAGTGAAAAGGATCGAGATTTTCCGAGTTTGATTCAAAAGGAGTTCAAAAATAAAAATCAATCCTAGAATGCCGGATAAGCACTTGCTTTATTTTGACATGTTTTTGCATGAATCTTGGAATAGTGGATACCATCTCCAAAGTATAGGACCAACGTTTTTCACCTGTACTGTACTATTGGCCGTCCAAGCCCCTAGCGAAGGGCCTATACTCTTTCTGGGATCCACCATTCGGTTACGGTCTATGTGAGGGTCTTGACAATTTCAAGTCAATCCAAGAATTTCAACATGATATCCACAATTGAGGTCGATTATAACCTTTTGGGAATTCATAGGATTGAAGTAAAATTGTTTAGACAAAAACCGACATGAAGTCTGTGACGTGTTATTTTCGAAAGAATATGGACATCGCATTTCGGCTTTTGAAGCTTGGCTTACACCCATCACAGCGATCGTAGGCGCTGCTAAGGGGGAAACAGTATACCGTTGACCCTATGGGGAAGTCAAGTGAGCTCCCTTATGCCCCAGGTTTACCGTCTCGGGTTTGAGATTCTAAGACGCTTTTCAAAAAACGTGCATGTGTGTGAGATATCTATGAGTTCGAAAAATCATTTTGAAAGCACGTAAAGAAAACAAGAAAATCATTTTTTTCCTTTTTTACTTGTTTTACCCCTTTTTTGGGGAATCACTCACCACGCAATGCATATATATATATATACAAATAAGATAAGCGAAAAAACGCCCCTGCAAAATAGAGGTTAGGGCACAGATATATACACCCCAAGTAAGGCACATAAAGCATGGCACACACAAAGATTTAGAGTCTAGCTCACTTTAAAACAGCTCCCCAGCAGAGTCGCCACTGTGAGAGCCCGCGCCCGAGATGATCGGATCACCGCGAAATGACCGCCCGTGAAAGCGGTTCGCGCCCGTCTCGTGATGATGCGCATTTGGAAATGCGCTCGGTTTTCACACAATGGTTTCCTCTTGATGTTGTGATTTGATTGCAAGAGTCGCCACCTCATTTTGATTTTAGGAAAAATGAAGAAAAAACCTTTTTTGAGAAGATGGGTTCGGGGGCTAAGTTACGAGAAGAGAAGGGGTTAGGCACTCTTCTCGCCCGTGATGGTCTCTATATGCGTGCCAATTATATTCAATTTTATGCCATTTAATTTGGATTTTATGCCCTACCAAAAAATGGTGATGAAATATATATGGAGGTCTTCCTATTCTAGGAAGTTTCATTTTTATTCACAACCGGGAACTCGGTTTGAGTGGATTCCCCGATTGGTTTTCAAGAATGGTTTTGATCATATCAAGCAATAATACATCCACGGGAGGGGAGATTACACAATTACACATATACAAAAAATAGGGGAGACAAATCCCACAAATAATAATAAATATCCTCGACGGTGCTTTTGTTGATTTCGGTGACACTTTCCGTCCCCGAGCCGTCGTACCTGTCCTAAAATCAATTCGATTCCAAAAATAAAAATTGGTGGTTAATCCCTGAATACTAGGGATCACAAGGGAGTTTTTGTAGACTTTTTGGACCAAGTTTAGGCCCCAAACACATGCAATAAAGTTGATCACAAAATTCAGCCCAGAAAAGGCAAACAGAAACCTTAGCATGTTTATCACCAATTTTCACCATCTTAGATTGGGAATCTGACAAAACCCAAAGAATAAAAGTTGAATACCACGCATAAAAAATGAATATCCCAAAATTTGGAGTTCATAGGATGAGTTTTAGTGGTTCAAAAGGTTTCTGACATTTCTCAGAAACTGGAAGTGCAGAATCTGACTTTTTGAGTTTGAAACATATGTTTGAAAGGAGCAATTCCATTGATCCAAAAAATGTATAAAAAATATGATAATCATCCTGAGTTCGTCTAGAATAAAATCCATGTTTTGATCTTTGTCTAGAAAATTATTTTTCATCAAGTTTGAATCCCAAGAACACAGCAAGGTACCACAGTGAATAAACAACTCAGAATCACTGAGACCCAAATTTATGCATGAAAATATGATCTAGGCATGTAATATGAACATGAAACTTTAGGATCATATATTTAAACATGTTATGAACAACTTTTGTTCTTTGACCTAAACCATAAAACCACTCTAAGATGGCTTTACAAGCTCATCAAAATCAAGACTCTATACAGAAAGTAAAAACTGATTATATGAGGCATGATTATAGACTTCAAAACACTACTATATCTTCAAACCAAGGCATGAAACTCAAGGAATTTGATATTTAACATGTTAAAAACATTATCCAAGAGCTATTTCTCAACAAATAATGATTTTCACATGCATGATCATGAAGGAAAGCCAAAGAGGGCAGATTTACGCCCTTTGAGAGAAACATGAAGATTTTCATACACAAATTAAAGCATATGAATATTATGACTATTATGAACATATATAAACATAATAAACTGAGTATTAGCATCACATGATCATCATTTATATACATAAACAAAGCTTTACAAAGCTAAAAAAAACATGGAAGATGAAGGAAACCTAGTTATTATTTGACTAGGTTCCAAACCACTCCCAATATTGCTTACATATCTAAAGAGCCAAGGTTTACATGTTGGAACAATTTTAATCCCTGAATGCCACACTCACTTTAGAATAGGATTGAGGAAGAGATGAAGCGGAAGCGTTAAGAACAAATACCTGTTGAATCCATTATGAAGTAGGGAGAAATGAAGAAGAAGAAGATGTAGGAGAATGATCTTCTAAATGATGAATGTCTTTCCTCTTTTACTTCTTTAACACTTAATGAAGATTTATGGAGAGAGTACTAATGAAAAATGGAGTAGTCTTAAGGGTTGATGGAATGCCATTTATATAGTAGACTTGGTGACATTTCATTTAGGGACCACACCCTTTCAAGATTTATGATAATAAATTACCCTTTTGCCCATCACAATTAGGTAATATATATCCAGGAATTCTACACATTTTATTATCAACTATACTTTATAATTTAATATTATAATCATAACTTTATGAATGGAAGTCTAAATGACTTGTGTTGCAAGCCATGTCCTTACAATCTCCCACTTGGGTTGCAAAACAAAGTCCTTCCTTTAATTTATGATCATAACATAAATGACAACCCTTATGTGCGCACTTTATTGTCATTTATAACAATCTCGTCCATTAGCCATACAAGTATAGGACTAAAGGGGCAGTCGTTGTAATTGATTCGCAACTAAACCCACAATAATCACGTATACAAATCCAACTAAATGACATAGATCAAAAGTATAGATGTGTAGCATGGAATCATAATGAATATATACATATTCTTCCAACTAGTCCAACTTAACCAAATGAGATCAAAACTTTAAATAATAGAACAACTAATGAAAGAACAACACAAACTCCCACTATACTAAATGTTATCAAAAGTTGTTACACCCATATGAGCAACATGCTCGTGAAACACTGAAGATGATAACTTTTTCATAAATGGATCCTTTAAATAGAGTTTGTTTCTATAAGTTGTATCCCTTTCGTTCATTTTGTACTCTTTTCTTTATAACAAGATAATTAATGTCTAAATCCATAAACTCTTGTTAGAGTACAGAACTGCTACCTGATAGTCATTTCTTAATTGGTCTTTCGACACTTGTTTTGACAAATTACAGTCCATTAAAACATATGCAGCCATATATTTAACTAATGTCGGAATACCTAATGATCTCAAGATGATCCGACTTTAAAACATAGGCATGTAGTTCTTTAGTGGTTTTGTAAATACTTCTATCATTCTTTTTGCTGCTACTTAATGTTCTTTCCGGATTGCTTTGGTATTGACAAAGCATCCCAACATTAAATGTAAGATTTACGTATACATTAAGCTTCCTACTGCTGATGCAAAGAGGGAATTTTCCATATACTTGGATTCAAAATTTTCCTTTAGGACACTGTTTTAGACTAAGAATGTCTCCTTTAAAATTAGGGGTGTCATGTGGTTTACAGTTTTGCATGCTAAACCTTTTGTAATACCTTTCCATATGGCCTTTTGTGATAATCCTAAAACATATCGTGAGCGATCACGGTGAATTTGGATTCTTAATACAAAGATGCCTTACCAAGATCTTTTATTTCAGATAAGAAATTTCTCAGTTTCCTTAATAAGGTTTATATCATCACTAGCAAGCAAAATATCATCCACATATAAGACCAAAATTATAAATTTACTCCCACTGAACTTATGGTATACTTAATATTTACCAAGATTCATTTCAAAACTTAATGAAAGAATGACTTGGTTAAATTCTAAATACCATTAATGAGAATTTTTACTTAAGTTCATAAATGAATTTCTCCATATAGATAGTTTCCTTAATGTCTCCATTAAGAAAAGTTTTCTCTAATATCCATTTAATGAAGCTTAAGATCAAAGGTGCTATTAGTGCCATAATGATCCTAAGAAGCTTTTAGAAGATACCGGAAAAGTGTTTCTTTCTTTATAATCAATACCTTTCTTATGAGTTAAAATCTTTAGCAACTGGATGGGCTTTATATCTTTCAACATTACTTTGTGAATCCTTTTAGGTCTTAGAGACCCATTTATAGGTTTCACATCCTTATGTAATGAAATAAGATCCCAAACGTTGTCATCTTTCAAAAGATTGTAACTCTTTATTAATGGCATTAATCTTCTTATGAGAATTAGGACTATTGATGGTTTTATGGAAGATAAATAGATTATCTCCCACTATACCTAAGTGTCCCTTATTCTCGACAAGATACACTTAATGAATAGCCGGAATTTCATTCCTTCTTACTCTATTTGATCTCTATAAGGGCACCGGTTCTTACTAATTTTGAGGTTGTTGAATTTCCTTATAGGGAAATCATATTTATTTTGAATTATATGTTCTTCTTGAATGTCAAGTTCAAAACTTGATATCTAATTGGAACTATGGGAAGTGGTATATAAATGGATTTCATATAAATGAATTCCTCTTCCTTTTCAAATTCAAAATATTACTCCAAATTCTCCCACTAAATTCAACATCCTTAAAAGAACCTAGCATTTCTCGTTTTTCAAAACGTTCTAACTTTCGGGTTGTAAAATTTATATATCCCCTAGTTTTCTCGGCTTACCCCATGAATAACTACTAATAATCTTACGTCTAACTTTCCCTTAGTAGACTTATAAAGTCTATCCATATGCTAGACAACCCCATAAATGAATATGGTTTAAGGATGAATAAGGAACGCATCCTTAAATTATTAAGGGTTTATATTAGTAGCCTTAGAGGGAGCTTTAATGAGAATAAAGGTTGCGGTTTTAGCGTATCGCCCATAATGAGTGAGGTAAGAGAAGTATAAAACATACTTATTACCATATCCTTAAGGATTTCAATATGTCTCTATTACAATATTCATGCTAGGCGTACCCGGCTCAATGTAGAGAGAGACAATCCCACACTCTTTCAAAATAGCGAGTAAAAAGGACCTAGACGTTGTTTCTTTTAACAATTAATCCAACTATGATATACACTATCATGATTGGACCTAATGTTCTTAATAGTCTTTCAAAGTTGATTTCCAACTTTGTCTTTATAAGACTTTTACAACGTCCAAACTCAATATTTTATGAAGCAAATAAATGTATTCAAACTAAGAGTTTAGTCATTTTGAACATAATAACTATTGTTGACCTTTTCCATGAAGGAATAATTAATGGCCTACAAATATCCGAATGCATTAGTTCATTGAGACACTTGATGCTCTCGAGAATACTACAATGTTTGTAAATTTACTTTAAGGCATTTAATGCAAAAGTATTTTCCAATTTATCAAGTTTGTTTAAGATATCCTTTAACATAAGCTTATCAGTTTCCTTTCGAAAATATGACCCAAACGCTTATGCCTTTATAAAATATAAACTTTACTTGATAACTTTTGCTTTCTAGTTTTGATTTCATCATTAAGGGACACATTTATTGTTTGAATAATGTCAAGTAAATAAAGAACACTTGACAAAGTACTAGTACCAACAACCTTGGAATTTAAAATAAAGGTCACAAAAAATGAACAAAATAACCTTCTTTATTCAATATTGTGATATATATATTAAATTCCGTTCAAATGATGGTACAATGAATGTATTAATACAAATAATACTTAGTACTTTAACAATAACCTAAAGGATCCTTATGCCTATAACTTCAACCGGATTCCTAGTTTCCATATAGATGAATTTCTTCATCTTTACTTAGGTCTTCGGTAATTTAGGCAATCCTACTTAAACATCTTTATGTGAGTGGTCGCACCAAAATCCAATCACCATGTATATGTAGGAATTGAAACCAAATTAGCCTCAATACAATACAAACAAGACCAAATGATATACCTTTCACGCCAAGCGTGATACTTAGGGTAATCGAACTTCATATTAGTAAGGTCCTTGCAAAAGAAGCATTTCTTTATGATCATTAGATGATCCTTTAGACTTCTCATTACTTGCAACCACAGTTTCTTTCCCTCTTCTCTTGTCCCATGAGAAAAGATAGATGCTAAATGAACACATTTAGTTCTAAATCACTTTTAACCTATCTTCCTCTTGTATCATAAGTGAAAATAATTCATTAATATTTCACTTATCATTTGACAATTATAGGTCACCTCAAAGTGACCAAACTGAGAAGGAAGAAAGATCAAAACTAAAAGCATAAGAATATCTTTGGATATCCCGGACTTAAGTGCTTTTAGTTTTGTCGATAGGTGATCTCTTTCTAAATATACTCCCTTAAATTTCCGGTACCCTTTTCCTTAAGAAAACAAGCTTCTTTAAGGGTATCAAGGAACGTTTCAGCATCAACATCCTCGGAGACTCTATCCAAAATGTCTCCGGGACAACATTATTTATTATCATTAGGCTCACGCGGTTAGATTATTTTCACTTCTCAGCATTTAAGCAATAAGAAGAGAAAACGAATCCCTTAATGCGAGTTCTAGGTCCATATAGCCTAAGATTATAATCATTTTATTTTTCCAAGTTTTAAAATTAGTTCCATTTAGCATCGGAATTGTACTCATAGCAGTGATTACAGACGAAGAAATAAGTAAATCTGTTGGGTTTTGAGAACAAAAAAGGAATGAAAACAAAAACATGAATAAGAAACTACAAATGAAAAATGATTAATTATATCAACGAAATCCATCAATAAGACAATCAACATGACATCAAAACTAATCTTTGGATTGCGAGTTAACTCATAAATGATTGCCTTAGGTAACAAGCAATTTGAACTTACATTTTAATAAATACTTAATCTTCCTTTGGGCCGACATAAGTACCTAAGAAAATATCCTAATGTTCATTTTATTTGTTACCACATGAATGCCTAAGTTTAGTCAAATGTCAAGATCTTCTTTGGAAAATTCAAGTCATTCACATATTAACTTAAACATTCAACACTTTAATAATTTTGCATTTAAATAACGTTAATCACTTGGGTGATAATATTATTTAAACAATGAATAAAATTATTTAAGCATATAATTAATCAGGGCTTTAAGGTTTGAAAAAATGTATGTTTTGTTCAAGAGGAAAACAAAATTGTGCAAAATTCAATTCTGATGAACAGTAGCTGCACGGTCGAGCATAGAAAGCTGCACGACCGTGCAACAATTTACAGAAATGCATGTTCTCGCGGCACACTTTGCACGACCGTGCTAAAAAATGATGCACGACCGTGCCAAAATTATCAGACAAAGCATGTTCTCACGGTACAATGAGCACGGCCGTGCCAAACAAAGGACACGACCGTGCCAAACGAACCGATCCGACCGGTTCAAACAAGACACCCGTCCGGACCAGCACTATTCATACGCACCGGTTCAAGGTAATTGAGGCGCACGGCCGTGCCAAACAAAAGAGCACGACCGTGCCAAACAATCTGCACTTCTGAATTTTTGTCTAAATTTTCCTCAAAATCAAATGAATTGCAAGTAGATCCGCATGGTATGTACTTAAAACATAAAACCATGTTATTTAGGATAATCTTGCCTTTTAAAATTAATGGAATCAAGTGAGTAGATCCACATGGTATGCACTTAAAACATAAAACCATGTTATGAAGGGATAGTCTCACTTGAACCTTTTAATGAACAAAAACTTTCAAACCATTTTTCTTAATTTTAGATGAAGATCATCAGCACTCTATTAACGAATTAGAGTCCCTAATCGACATCAAAAACCTTATGATTCAACAGAGAAAATGAATCAAAGTAAAGCATGAAAGCTTTTTCTTAATACAAGAACTCAAACTCAAACTAAATAATGAGCGGGGCTCTGATACCAATTGTTGGAACAATTTTAATCCCTGAATGCCACACTCACTTTAGAATAGGATTGAGGAAGAGATGAAGCGGAAGCGTTAAGAACAAATACCTGTTGAATCCATTATGAAGTAGGGAGAAATGAAGAAGAAGAAGATGTAGGAGAATGATCTTCTAAATGATGAATGTCTTTCCTCTTTTACTTCTTTAACACTTAATGAAGATTTATGGAGAGAGTACTAATGAAAAATGGAGTAGTCTTAAGGGTTGATGGAATGCCCTTTATATAGTAGACTTGGTGACATTTCATTTAGGGACCACACCCTTTCAAGATTTATGATAATAAATTACCCTTTTGCCCATCACAATTAGGTAATATATATCCAGGAATTCTACACATTTTATTATCAACTATACTTTATAATTTAATATTATAATCATAACTTTATGAATGGAAGTCTAAATGACTTGTGTTGCAAGCCATGTCCTTACATTACATAGAGTTTTACCTAGCTTTTGAGATTATGGGTGCTCCCTTTGTCAATCAAGGGAAGACTTTTTCTTTTCTTTTTGCTTTGTGTTTGATCAAAGTTTTGGCTTTGATGTGTTTTTTGTGGTTTGTTTGGTGATTTACGGGTGGTGTAGGGGTGGTGTATGAGTGGTGGTGTGGTGATGGTGTGGTGGTGGTGTTCTTGTTGAGAGAGAATGAGAGTGGAGGATGGTAGGGTTTTTTTTTCTTTTTGTTTTTGTGTCTCCCTTTTTGAAATGGATGAGAGTGGTGTATATAGGAGGAGGGAGGTGGTAAATTGGTTGTAACTTGGAGGGGGGGAGGTTGTAAATTGGTGGATTCATCATCTATCCTTCTTGACTAAGGCTTAAAGTCATCTTCCTTATCTCTGTTCCGGCTTTCCGCTCCGCAACTGCTCCGTTGTGCGCGTCTCCGGTGTCCCCGTTGTCCGCGAGTCCAACATGAAAGTTGCTCGGAATATTTTTCTGGTCAGGCCGGTATATCTGAAATATTTTTATGAGCAAGGAACGACAATAATATATTTTTTTCTCTTCTTGACCAGTTGATAAGATATTTTGAGATATTTTCCAATTTGGATAACCATCTTTCCGGCTCCGGCTTTCCGCTCCGTCGTGCGCGCTCCGGTGTCCCGGTTGTCCGCGGGCCCAACATGAAAGTTGCTTGGAATAATTTTGTGGTCACGCCGGTCTATCTGAAATATGTCAATTAGCAAGGAATGGTAATAATATATTTTTAATGCACAGAATGGATAACAGCGAGCAGTTCGGGGGGTTGCGGGCCCCGTTTCCGGTCCCGCACCTCGAAAAACGAATTTTTTGCCTGTTTGCTCGTTTTTTCGCTCTGATCATGAATTTGAAGTCCGTTTATCCATTCGATGCACCGATAAGGCTCACGGCAGTCCCGCACAGCCAAATCGAGGGTTTTAGGTCAATTTTCGGGTTTAGACCGATTTAAGGTGGGTTTTTAGGGGTGCGAGATCAGGGTATCTACAGTTTCAATGGACGAAATAAAACTCCGTCCCCAAAAGTGGCTATCTTGGACGTAAATAAAAAATCCGTCCCCGCATGTATGATTTACTACATTAATTTTGTTTAATCCCGACACATGTAGGATTCACAAGCGTGGTGGAATCCGATGAGTATATGGGACCACGAGAAGGTCTATATACTAGTGTGACGATTCCACTATTTTTCTAGAAACCCCAAAAAAGGACTCCGTCCTTCCAAATTTGTAAAGAAAAAAATAGTCATTTTTCTCTATATGGTTGAGTTTTTTTCGTGTTTGTGGGTTAAATTTATTTTACTCAAAAGGTATTTGTGGGGCCCACCTAAGATCAACCGTGTTCTTTCAATAGGTCCAATGGCTTCCAACGGCAATAACAACAATGGTGGGTACTTCTCCGTGTCCAACGAGAAACTCTTCAACATAATAAGAGCCATGGGGGAACAAATCGATAGACTTTCCGAGGATGCCCGCCAAAAAGACGATTTGTGGCAAGTCCGTTTTGATCTCGAGAGGAAGATTCACAAGGAAGAGGTTTCCGAGCTCAAACCCCGTTTGCAAGAGCTCACCAACAACAAGGCAAAGTTTAAGGGTAAAGCATGCTCAAGTGGCCCGTCCCTCAAAAGCTACAAAGGTACCGCCAACAACCGAGTTTTCACTCCTCTCCTAGGAGTAACCCAAGCCGAAGCATTTGAAACTTTGGTGGCAAGTGGAAAGGTCAAGCCTTTAGAGGGGTACAAGCCGAAGACGATACCGAAGAATCATGCACATGGTGAATGGTGCGGCTACCACAAGCATAGTGGCCATACTACCGAAGGGTGCTTCCTTCTCCGAAACATCATCCAAGATTTGTTCGACAACGGCGAATTTACTGTGGGTGAAGAGCAACCTTTAGAGAGTGCCAACATGCAAGAACTCATCAAAGAAGAATGATTTGGTTTCGAAATGGGGCTTCTACAAGAAATCATGCCACGAGGAGACTACAACGAGAATGGGGACTACAACAACAATCTCCGTTTCCCTTTCTCTACCTAGTAATAGGAATTAAAAAAAAAAAAAAGAGTCAAAGTCCTCTTAAGTGTGCATTAAGTTTTCTTTGTCCAATTAATGTGAAATTTTGAGTCAAGTCTCATCATCAAATAAAAGTCGTTCTTGTCCTCATACACTCTTCCAAGTTGTTCAATCTAATTCTTGGCAAAATGATGAAAAGATGTCTAAACGAGTTTTGGAATGAAGGCCATCACTTGAACGCCTAGGGGCTAAACATTGTGACGAAGGCAACATCATCAACGACGAAGACAAAGCCAAGACATCAAAGTTGAAGCAACAACCATGGAGAAAAATCAAGCAATGTTTCAAAGGGGGGATTAAACAAAAAAAAAAAAAAAAAATGCTCGCTAGGTTGAACTCTTCAAATCAACCTAGACAAAAGTTAGAGCACAAAAAAAAAAAAAAAAATACCCCTCAATCAAAGAAGTTCACATCAAGATCAACATCATTCCATCCACCAAAGGAGGACGAAGCTACACGACGAAGCAACAATTCCATCCCGAAGAATGGAGAATTCACAAGAACTACGGTGACCTGAGCCTCTACACTGGAGGAACGTAGGCAACCTGCGGGTCCGGTCTCACGCAAGAAAGAAGATATGTTTAGCCCTAGCGCGTTATGGTGATTGGCCTTCATCTCGAACTTGACAAGACATCTTTGTACGATTCATTTGCCAATGAATTAATCACCAAAAAGATTGAACAACTTTCTTAGATTTGGAATCATTTCGCGCTCCTTGTCGAGTCTAGGGACTTCTATTCTTTCTGCATACTCCCAATTTCTTGCAATCAAATTGGGGCTTTCCTTATCTTCTCTCTTAATGACTTACTTGCCTTCGTGAGTCATTCAATTCAATATAAAAAAAAAATACATGTCAATACTAGGGACACTTCCTTAGTCGAGTCAATATCACTCATCTTTAGTGACAAAAGGTCTTCACCACAAAATCACATGTCTCTCATCCTCAGCTAGAGTCAATGCACACTTCCTCATTAATCGAGTAAAAAATGAAGACGCAAAAGAGATGCCCGCTAGATTGAAAACCCAAAAGGGCGGTCTAGGCAAAAAACAGGGTGCGTCATAAAAAAAAATGAGAGAGTGAGAGAGAGAAGGGAAAGAGAAATGGAGATCTCTGGCCTCTAAAGAAGACAACTACACGAGCTCTACATTGGATCTCCTCAGCAAGTCAATTCCCCACCGAGTCAACTTTGGGATTGCAAAAAGCTCGACAAGATATGGCACCATCAAAGGTTGTCTTGGGTTATTGGTATCATTCTCCAGTAGTATGCATTCTTGGGTTCATGAAAAGAAGGCCCGTGGTAACCAAGACCCATCCGAGAACGAGCCCATCACAAAAGGGCACGAGGTTGCACAAATAACCTGTAGCTAGTCAATTGGCTTGGGCAGCAAATAGCAACAACATGTGTCTCAGTTTTCAAAGCTTCTTCAAGTATGTATTTCTAAAGTACGCCGAAAGGCTCCTGAGAAATAGCTCTTGCCATGTCCTCTCATGTTTGTTCCCTCGCACGAGGATGGGTCACTCTTGCTTTGCTCAACAAATGGTGACGCCCTATGGGCTATATGACCCGAGAACAAGGGCTTCTTTTGACAATCAACAAGCCCTAGGGGCTATGCTTGAAAAAGATGTGTGAGACTATCCTCAAAGTCTCTCAAAAGGGATGTCAAAAAAGCCCTCTTGTCACATGTGCCCGTGCTCGTTCCCCCAATCAAGGATGGACCTTTCTCGTAATCAATGATGGCACTCTATGGGCTACGGTCAAGTCTTAAAGGCTCCCTCGGCAAAGAGCAATTAACTCCCCAGTAGTATCCCCAGCCAAGTCATGTGCAACATTGGAAGCTTCCTCAATTCGGCACCGAAGGTCTCCAAGGGCTTCGCAATCTACAATCTTTTGGGCTACGGCATTACAGTAATTCAAGCAAAGGGCAGTATTAGGGCTTCGCGACCGACAGTATTTTGGGAAACAATACTCGAGCAAGTGCAATATGGAATAGTCTTATGGCTCCATGAAAGGGATCAAGCTTCAAGAGTCTCTCAACACTTCCAGTCAAAAGGCCCCTTGGTTTTAAATGAAGGCTCCAATGATATGAATGAATTTGATAATTCTTGTTAGAACTTACAACGAGATTATGAAGGAAGTCTTAGGGAAAAGGAAAAGATTCAATATGCTAAACTCTAATCAAAACAGGGTTATAGCGGAAAATGCCACGGCCAATCCTAATGTTTCTGCAATTCAGAACCCCCTTCTCCAAGATCAAAAGCACAAGGTGCAGCTCAGATAAAGTTGGGCCACAGCACTAGTTGTATCCGAAGATCCGTCATTAGTTTAACTCAAGAAAAGTCAAGCAAGCATACTTTGAGACTTTATCACGCCAAGACCTTATCCTCCGCGACCTCGACGGCACCGCAAGACATTACTGCATCCTTTGACATAAGCCCTCAGCCATTTGGGTATCGACCACAATGAGGCCATTCATCTCCCCAGTAAGAGCAAGAAGGAGATCCCTATCAAGAATTCTATCAAACGGTACATCCGCTCTCAATGCCGAGCCAATCACGAGATAATTTGGGGCTTTACAATGAAAGGTCTTCACATCCCGCCATCTACAAGCCCACGACACTTGGGGCTTTGCAATCTCTCGAAGCTTGGAATCAACGATCTCCTCTTGGGGCTTGCTCACTACAACAACAAAGGGCGATTTACTCGAATGGGCCAAGAGCTGATTTATCTTGGAGCTATGCAAGTCCCTCAAAATTTGGCATCAAAGGCATTCTAGGGGCTTTACAATCAGCAACCCCTCATCTCGGCATCAAAAGCCTTTTGAAGCCCCATAATCGAAAAATCTCTTGGGGCTAGACATCAATCTTCGTTGGGCACACCGGCGACAACAAAATTCAAGCGAGGCAATCCGGACTTCGACTGAACATGACTTGATCTTGGGTTGGCTTCACAAGCACACAATGGTTAAAATGGTTCACCCACGAACTAAAAAAAAAATCTTTTCCTCACATGTGTGCATATTCTTTCCTTTCTAATCTAAAAAAAAAAAGATTTTTCTTTTTCTTTTTCTCCTTCTATGTGCAAAAGTATGTGCTTTACTTTGCTTTGCTCCTAGCTTCTCCTCCAGCATTCTCCATCATCCTTGAACTACGCTGGTCTGATTCCCTTCAAAGGATACGTAGGCAGCCTTTGGCACGACCAACCCATCATTCAGAATGTCATCTCAACAACATTCCATCGAAGGCAACGGCAGATCATCATCTTCATCAAAAGTATCAACATCCTTCGGCAATCCATCTCCAATCAAGCGGCAATGGTAAGTGAAGGTATGAATGCATCCGAGGCTTTCCTCAAATCACACCGCACACAAAATCACTTTCTCCATTCCTACAAAAGCTCTCTCTCATGCAAAACTGCTCTCAAATCACATTGCACCACGAGCACAATTTCTCTCTTCATGCATCTTCTTGCACAAACACATATACCTGCCAAGCACACACATAACAGGTATCACCACGAAGTCAACAGCATCCGCTACTCAAGGCACTTCATCCCCAGCAGAAAATGGTCCACAGTCAACCATGTCCGCATCCCCACGGACTGATTCAAAGGCTCACTAACGGCCTCATCAACGGATTTCACTAATGGATTCGTCAACAAAGGTTTACTAACGGCCTCGTCAAACGGATTTCACTAACGGATTCGTCAACAAAGGTTCACTAACGGCCTCATCCACGGATTTCACTAACGGATTCGTCATTCAAAGGTTCACTAACGGCCTCCTCAAAGGTTCACTAACGGCCTTATTTCAAAGGTTCACTAACGGCCTCATTCAAAGGTTCACTAACGGCCTCTTCAATGGTTCACTAACGGCCTCATTTCAAAGGGTTCACTAACGGCCTCAAGGTTCACAAACGGCCTCCTCGAAGGTTCACTAACGGCCTCCTCAAAGGTTCACTAATGGCCTCACTCAAAGGTTCACTAACGGCCTCATCCATGGATTTCACTAACGGATTCGTCATTCAAAGGTTCACTAACGGCCTCCTCAAAGGTTCACTAACGGCCTCATTTCAAAGGTTCACTAACGGCCTCATTCAAAGGTTCACTAACGGCCTCTTCAAATGTTCACTAACGGCCTCATTTCAAAGGGTTCACTAACGGCCTCCTCGAAGGTTCACTAACGGCCTCCTCAAAGGTTCACTAACGGCCTAATTCAAAGGTTCACCAACGACCTCCTCAAAGGTTCACTAACGGCCTCACTCAACGGATTCAGCCGGCAGGTTTACCAACGGATCATGCCGCCCCCCTCTATCAACAAAAGACGCTCACACAGGGAGCGCACCCCTATCTCTAGCAATTTCAAATTACTGCTTTCATCGAGTCTTTGCTTTCTTTTCTTTCTTTTTCTTTGTCGATGTCCTCGGCGGGTGTTTTTACTTTCGTCGACGCGTTTTGCTTCGCAATCCACGTCGCCGAGGGGCTCTGTAGACACCCCGCCTTGGACCTCTCACCCCGATTTCATACAAAGTATTTTTATTTAACTTATTTTCGTTAATTTCTGTTACTTCTGTTAAGTTCCTAACTGATTCCGTTAGTTTTGGACTAAACTGCATAACAGAGTTAACTTTAGAGTCATTTCTGTCATTCTGTCCTTTTCTGCCGCGGGCGCCTCCGACACTGTCAACGGGCTGCGCGCGCGTCTCGCCCCTAAAGCTGGACCCGCGAGCCTCCCATTATGGCAGTAACGGATTGCACCTTATTTCCCTCCCTTTTCTTATTTGCAACATCTCTTTCTTGATCACAAAAGACTTCTTTTCTCATCCACATTCATCCCCCCTAGTTTTATAACCTCCAATCCCATTATTCTAACCATCTCTTTAAAACAAAATAATTCATTTTTATTTTATTTGATTTTCTTTTATTTCTTTCATTTATTATTTTATTTATCTTATTTTCTATTGGTAAATTCCATCTCACATGGATTGACCAATTTCCCTCAAACCTTTCCCTCTCTTTTTCACCTATAAAAACCATCATCTTCTACCTTAGAAAGGGACTTGGAACTTTCTCTCTACACAAATTCTATATCATTTTCCCTACACAAATTCTCCCAACAGGAGTTTTACACAACAAAACTCTACACAAATCTCTACACGACAACATCATTTTCAAGTCCAAGTTTGAAGTCTTCTTTCTAAAGGTACAAGTCTTCTTCTTTTATTCTATTCATGTTCTAGTCAATGTATGCAATCCCCATCAATGGGACATGACCTAACGATCACTTTATTCCATTAAAGTTGGTTAAAGGTTATCTCCCTACATTTCAACTCTAATTTAATTTACTCTTCTTCCATTAATGTAATCTTTAGCATTAAATCAACAAAAACAATTCTCTTTTATTTCCCCTTTCTTTCTATTTTAATTGTTAGCACTTTTCTCATATTAATACAAGAAGGACATTTAACATTAGAACACCAATAGTAGCAAGACCCGCGTAAGCGGGGCGGAGTGGGTGTTTAAGTACTTCCCACTCCGTCACCTAACCCCCGAACCCTTCTCTCCCGAATCTCTGGTTTTGTACATAAATTAGGCTATTTCTAGGTTTTTCTTATGTTCCTTTAAAAATATAGGTGGCGACTCTAAACAATCTAAAACAAGTTAGACATCCTAGGATAATTCACCGCTCTAGCCAAGTTGTGGTTTCCCGGGGTATTTACAAATGTGCACAAGTAAGACTGTAAATTTGGAACCTGGACAAGTAGAAGCAGAGGGGTACCCAGAATGTCGTAGCCATGCACCAAACTGTTAATTGGCAACATTCTGGCCCCTACCCAAAGTAGCCGTACGGCTAAAGCAAGAGGGTGAAGATTTTTCTCAGTTTCTCCAACTTCTGATCATCAAGCCCCAGTTTATTGTGTTTCCAGAACGTATGTACTCAAAACAGTTCAAACAGAAACATCAAACACACACAAATATGCAAGAAGTCAACTAACGGGAACGGGAGTTTGACCTACACAAGAATGTCCCCGAATCTTCTAGAAAGAAGTCTGAAATCACTCTCCTCCCCAGCAGAGTTGCCATTGTAAGGATCCCGCCCCGCGGGGAAACGCGATGGGTATGGGGCGAAACGCCAAACACGGGAACTGGTCAAATTTAACGGAGTCGCCACATTTTGTTAATTTTAAACCCAACAAAATGACAAAGGTTTAAGTTCAAAGGTTCGGAGGTCAGGTTACAACTTGGGAGGAGTTTTTACGTCCTCTCAAGTTGCCTCGGACAAAGCCGAGTCTTCCTAAGTTAGTTAAAATGTGCATATGTGTGTGTGTGTATTTAACGGAAAAAGTTCTGTTGTTGATTTTATTTGAGAAACTCGGCTGAAAAAGGGTCCTTGAGTGATAAGATAAAGGTCAGAGGGCAAAACAGGCAATTTTCCCTCCTACCTAAAGTAGCCGTACGGCTATAGGAGGCAATTCTGGGGTTTTTACAGTTTGCTCAAGAACAGTTCAGTTCAGAACAGAAACAGGGCATTCTGTCTGAAGCTGGACAAACTGTTTTGATCCCAGTTTGCAAGAAATCATTTTACAAGTTTTATAACATCATTCCTATGCTAAATGATCATCACTTGGTCCCCCAAAACAAGTATTTGGGTGTGATCATGAGCAATCATAGGAGAAAATCAAGAAAGTTGATGAATGTCCCCTTTGGACCAAAGTTGGTCATTTGGTGAATATAGATTGGAACTTTATCACCAAGATGACATTTTTATGACTTAAAATCCTTCCAAGAGTCAAAATAACACATAAAGATTGAATCTTTATGACCCAAAAATGGGATTTTGAGGCTAAACCAAAGAGGAAAATGATGAACACTAAAGTTTCATCACCCTCATGATTATCATGGCCAAACAAGCATAACATTTAAATGAATAAGGAATGTAAATGACAATCAACAAGTCTATGAGTGTCTAGCTTTATAACCACTTCCATACAAGGTATGGAGGGCACCTTGGAACTTCTCATAGCTTGGACAAGATAGTAATGTAATAGATAGGTATATAGTGCTTGATAATGGACAAGTCTTGCAAGAAATAAAAGGTGCTTGAAATGGACAAGTCTTTGCATGAATGAAGAGTAAATACATGTATAACCAAGATATAAGAAAGAAAATAGGAGTAAGATGAAGAGAAGGGAGGGGGGAGGTGGCTTTACCTGTGATGGTTATGGCCAATCTTCCTTTCTTCTCTCTTTTTTGGTTTGTGATCACTCTCACTCTTACTCTGTGGTAATTCCAGCAGAGTGACCTCCCTAATGTGTATTTCTCACCCCCTGAAATTATCACCAAGGGGTTCTATTTATAGGGACTGAGGGTGCCCAAACCAGCCGTACGGCTAGGCCCCTCTAGTACCCAAAGCATCCGTACGGCTCAGCCTGGCGAGTTTCTGGATTTTTCCAATTTTATACCAGAGTAGTCCTGGAATTTATAGCTTATCCTAGGGAGGTCCTGGCCTATTAGCTTATCCCTGAAACGCTGCTAAGGCTACCTCTAAGGTAGGTTGGTTTCAGATTGGGGTACTTACACAGTGCCATATCCTCTTTTATTGGCAGCGCCATCGAAAAATAATTGCCACTTATTTTCTGCTATTGCTATGATGTCCTCATCGGGGAATCGCGGGTCTTCCCCCTTCGCTTCATCATATGGAAATTCAGCTAAATGATCCACAAAGACTCTTCCTCTCACGGATTTCTGTGTGATGTAAGTGATATCGTACCCCACGAGCATGAAGTACCATTTGGTTATCCTAGAGGAGACATGCGATTTTTCGAAGATATATTTCATTGGGTCCATTCGGGCAATCAGTTGTACAGGGAACGCTTCCATGTATGGATTTAGTCTCTCAGCTACCCATAGCAGTGCAGCACACGACTTTTCTAATGCAGAGTAATTCAATTCAGCCCCTTGGAAGCGACGGCTGACAAAGTACACGTCGTGCTCTTTCTTCGAATCGGGTTGCTCTTGCTAGCATAGCCCTTAATGCAGTGTCATTGACTGTGAGGTACAAGGTCAACGGTTTCTCTTTTTGCGGTGGAACCAACACTGGCGGATTCACTAAGTATTCCTTGACCTTTTTTAAGGCTTCTTGGCACTCTTCTGTCCATTCTAGGGATACATTCTTCTTGAGAAGCTTGAAAATGGGCTCGGACATCGTCGTGAGTTGATTAATGAAATGACTAATGTACTGAAGGTGACCCATAAATCCCTTGACTTCTCTTTGCGTCTTAGGTGGAGGCATGTTAATGATGGCTTTGATCTTAGCGGGATCCGCTTCTATACCACGCTCAGTGACCATGTACCCAAGGACCTTTCCTTTAACTACCCCAAATGTACACTTGGCCGAATTAAGTCTCATCTTGTTGTGTTTCAACCTCTCAAACTACTTTCTGAGGTCGACAAAGTGCTTCCCATCGGAGCCTTTGGAGTGTATGATCATATCATCAACATACACCTCTATTTCTTTATGTATCATGTCATGGAACAATGCAGTTACAGCTCTCTGATAAGTGGCTCCAGCATTCTTGAGTCCGAACGGCATGACTGTATAACAAAACGTCCCCTAAGGTCTGGTGAACGCTGTTTTGTGCTGGTCTTCCTCGGCCATGAGGATCTGGTTATAACCGGCGAATCCATCTACGAATGAACGAACTTCGTATTTCACGGTATTGTCAACGAGCATGTCCATGTTGGGAAGAGGGAAGTCATCTTTCGGAGATGCTCTGTTGAGATCATGGAAATCAACACAGACTCGGACTTTTCCATTTGCCTTGGAAACTTGCACAGTATTAGCCAACCAGGTTGGATACTCTATCACTTTGATGAACCCAACACTCAGGAGTTTTTCTATCTCTTGTTTAACTTGTACTGACCACTCTGGATTAATTCTACGGAGTTTTTGCTTGACTGGCCTTGAATCAGGAAGCAGTGGTATCTTGTGCTCAACAATCAAATTGTCTAGACCCGGCATATCTTTGTAGGACCAAGCGAACATATCTACGAATTCTCGGAGAAGAGCTATGAGGGATTGTCGGTCTTCCCCCTTGAAGAAACTGCCAATCTTGGTCTCTTTCGGATCATCGTCCGTCCCCAGATTAACTGTTTGCATTTCTTCAGCATCAATAGGACCATTTCCGCCGTGAAGACCTACTTGCTTATTAATTTCTTTTAAGATTTGTTCGTTTTCTTGATCTATATCGTCATATGACTCATTATTATCTAATTCGTTAGAGTTATTAGTTAATTCATCATTTAGGACGCTAGCAATATCGCGATACTCAGAAAGATCTATTTTTTTCATTAAGAAAGTAGGGGAATACACGTTCCGCGATGGCATCCAAGTCCTCTTGGGTGAGCTCATCGGTAGCGGTATCTGACTCTAAGGTAAGAGTTACAATGTAACGACCCCAAAACCCGTCCCTATTTATTTTATATTTTTTGGGATTTTAATTTGAACTTATGTGTTCATTTTATGTGTTGCATCATATTTTATGACTTGCACATATTGGATGATTATTTGTGTTATTTACTTAGTTAGTAGTAATAAAGGTTAAAGGAGTTAAATGATTAAGTTGAAACTTTAGGGTCCTTGTTGAAAATATAACTATAAGGGCTTAAGTGTTAAAAGTGAAACTTGGGTGACCAAAAGTAGAAAAATGAGGCAAAAAATCTTATAAACTTATGACTTCTCTCTCTCTCTGTTTGCATATTCCTACTTTTCCCAGAACATTCCTCGTTCTTCATAGGTTAAGAAGAAAAAGGTAAGTTCAACCTATTTCAATTTATATCGTTTATTTACTATTCCGTTTTAAAATCTAAATATATAAAAATGATCAGGGCGTTGAGTAGGTCATTTCTACCCATTCAAAACATATTTCCTCGATACTTTTTTCGGAAATAGGTAAGTTACTAATTCCCCTTAAATGTTAAAATGGTCATATATATGTTGTATATGTTATATGTGGTGAAATTATTGTGAAAAGGATTTATTTGTGATACTTGTAATTTTAGGACAAAGTGAGTATTTGGTGGATTTGGTTTGGTTGGGTTCAAAGTAGTGTTAGAGTTGTTTGGGACTGATTTTTGGTAGCCTTAGTAAGGCTATAAATATTAAGTGTGTAAGTGTTGTACTTTTGGGACGGTGAAATGAAAGGAGTAAAAAGTGTGCAGTTTTGGCCTGGCAGGGCTTATGGGCGGTCGCCCAATATGGGGCCGGGCGGGCGCCCAAAACTACTGAAAGGTGAACTTTTTAAAACAGGGCTCTTGGGCGGTCGCCCAAGATGAGGGCGGGCGGGCGCCCACTGTTGCTGAAGAAAATAAATTGTTTCATTGACTTTGTTTAGGACCCAATCTTGGGCTAGGTTTTGTGTCCTAGTCTAGGGTGCCTAGATAAGTGTTTTGGGAAGCTAAAATGGTAGATGATGATTTGGTTTCATATGTGTACAAGGTTGTGTTTATGTCTTAAATGTCAATGTTATTGGGAACTCTTATGAGTGATTCTTTTGTGTGCTTCTTGTGATGTGTTTGGCTTGGTTCCCTACTTTGGAATCATTGCCCCCGGTTGTTGTTTAAGCAAGTAATTATTACAGTGCTTTGTTTGAAAGTCCAGCTGGTTTTGTGTTATCGAGTGGAGGTGGAAAGGATTATAGTGGCACACAGCCAAGTTCACTATAAGGCTTTTCCACTGGACCCTTTTTCCTAATCGAGTGGAGGTGGAAAGAATTATAGTGGCACACAGCCAAGTTCACTATAAGGCTTTTTCACTGGACCTTTTTCCCCAGTCCAGATTGGCCTTGGATGGGATGAGTTAGCTCCCTCGAGTGAGCATTTGGGTTATGACTTTGTGTCATATTTCCCCCGTAGTTACTTTGGTTCTTATGGTTATGGTTTGGTTTTCGGGATCCCGGCTTCAGCTAATTATGCTGCTCAGATGGTTTTCTTAAATGGTATTCCCAGACGGTTATGTTCTTTCGGTAAACCTTGGTTAAGTATCGACGGTTATGTTCTTTCGGTAAACCTTGGCTATGTATCCTTGTGAGTGTTACATCGTTGTATGTGTGGTATAATGAGTTGGATTTGCCTCTCATGCTATATGCTATGTGATGCTTATGATATTGTTTGTTATACTTATCATTTTAGCATGAAACGTAGTTGCATTTTAGTAGCTTACTGAGATTCATTCTCACCCTTTATTTGTTTACTGTTTTAGATAAAGGCGAGTCCAGGGGATAGGACACTTTGGCACGGGAGGACGTTACAGTGGTAAGAGTTGGGATTTGTTTTGTAAAGGCTACATTACTTAGATGTAATACCTTTTGGGTAGAGTTTCCGTGACTTCATCATTTTGTAACACCATTATTTTGGATAATGTTGGTGTATGTACATTTGTATAAAAGTTTGTAAGCCTTCGGGCTAAGTACTTTCGTTTGTGAAAGAGTTTGTTTGAAAGTTAAATGAAGTCTTTGAACTTCGAGTGTGGATTTTGTTAAACTTTATGAAAGTATATTTCGAAAATTTTTCTAAAAGTGTTTTATAACGTCTTCCAATCGTGTCCCGAGCGTGGGGCCAAGTAGGACCACGGGTCTGGGGCGCGACAGTTGGTATCAGAGCTAGGTTGTAGATGGTCTAGAATGACTATGTGACCTAGGAGGGTAGTTGTGTAGAGAATGAGTAACGTTGAGGGTTTTATGTAGGTACTTATTGAAATGGTTGGGACAGAAGGAGATCAGTCTGGGCCTTCAGAGCAGGTTAATGTTAGAGAAGAGGTTCGAATGATGTTCCAACGTATGTTTGAAACTGCAATGAAAGCAATTAACGACATAGTTGAGCGTAAAAGCAAGGTTGAAGCTTCAGATGTGACAAGACAAGGAGGACAACCAAAACCACAATATCAGTATGGTGATAATAGAGCATCTCAGGGTACATATTCGCAACTTAGAGGATCTTCTCAAGGACCATCAAAAATCAGAAGTCAAGTTAAACGAGTATGTAGTTATTTTTTGAGGGAAGGACACTTAGAGGAGAAATGTTGGAAGAAGCAAGGTAAATGTATGAGATGTGGTCAGTTGGATCATTTTCAGAAGGATTTTCCAAGAATGAAGAATAAGGCATTGGGAAGTGTTTTCAGGTCTTATTAGGGCCAGAAGAGGGATTCTTCAGGGAAGCTTAAGGTGCAGGATCGTGATATTGCCATCAATCAATAACATATCTCCGATTCTGCTAATGTGATTGGAGGTATGATTTCTGTGTCTAGTTTGAGAGCAGGAGCACTTATAGACCCTGGTTCTTCGCATTCTTATGTGTCTGTGCATTTTGCTTCTCGGTTGCATTTGTCTTCTGAGTCTCTACCTTATGTGTTAGAGGTGTCTATACTAAGGGGGAGTGTTTGATGACCAATAAGGTGTTGCCTTCTTGTGATGTGCATATACGTGAGCATGTTTTGCCTGCTGATTTAGTTATCTTGCCATTACAAGATTTTGATATTATTTTGGGTATGGATTGGTTGAGTAAATATCATGCTTCTGTTGAATGCTTTAAAAAGGTGGTCACATTTTCTATCCCTAGTATCCCTGAATTTACCTTTGAGGACGTTCCTTTGGGTAGGGAGATTCGTATTATTTCTTATGTGAAGGCTAGAAAGTTACTGAATCGTGGTTATGTGGGGTATTGGGCCAGTGTTCTTGATACTACTAAAAGGATTCCTGATATTGAGGATGTGCCTATTGTTAAAGAATTTTCAGATGTATTTTCTTCTGAGTATGCTATGCCTCTTGACCGGGAAATCGAGTTCTGTATTGACTTACTTCCAGGTACTACTCCTATATCTGAGGCACCTTACAGAATGGCTCCAGCTGAACTGAAAGAGTTGAAGGTTCAATTGCAAGAGTTACTTGATAGAGGATTCATTCGCCCTAGTGTATCGCCGTGGGGAGCTCCTGTGTTGTTTGTAAAAATGAAGGATGGATCCTTGAGACTGTGTATTGATTATCGGAAGTTGAATCAGGTAACCATAAAGAATAAATATCCGCTTCCTCATATTGATGATTTATTTGATCAACTTCAAGGCTCAGTCGTCTTTTCAAAGCTTGACTTAAGGAGTGGGTATCACCAGTTGAAAATCCGTTCTGAAGACATTTCTAAAACTGCTTTCTGTAGTAGATATGGCCATTATGAATTTCTTGTTATGCCTTTCGGGTTGACTAATGCTCCGGCTATTTTTATAGATATGATGAATAGGGTCTTTAAACCTTATCTTGATACCTTCGTGGTTGTATTTATTGATGATATTATTGTTTATTCAAAGTCCCGGGAGGAGCACGAACAGCACTTGCGAATGGTATTATCTATTCTTCGGGAGAAGCAATTGTTCGCAATGTTCAGTAAATGTGCTTTTTGGATCGATGAAGTATCTTTTCTTGGGCACGTGATTTGTTATAAAGTCATATCAGTTGATCCATCCAAAGTTGAGGCTATTGTGAATTAGAAGAGGCCAGAATCAGTTACAGAAATTCGAAGCTTCTTGGGGTTAGTTGGGTACTACAGAAGGTTCATTGAGGGGTTTTCTAAGATTGCAACTCCCTTGACTCGAAAGAATGTGCCTTATATGTGGAATGAAAAATGTCAAATCAGTTTTGAGGAGTTGAAGAGAAGATTGACTACTCCTCATATTCTTGCACTCCCTAATGGAAATGATGATTTGGTGATATATAGTGATACTTCTAAAGAAGGCCTCGGGTGTGTACTAATGTAAAATGGAAGGGTGATTGCGTATGCTTCGAGGAAGTTGACTCTGAGTGAGCAGAATTATCCTACCCATGACATGGAGCTTGCGGCTATTATCTTTGCGTTGCACAAGTGGAAACATTATCTTTATGGAGCAAAATTTGAGATTTTTACCGATCATCAAAGTTTGAAGTATTTATTTTCACAAAAAGAGTTGAATAACAGGCAAAGAATATGGATGGAGTTACTGAAGGACTATGATTGTACTATTTCTTATCACCCGGGTAAAGCAAATGTGGTAGCCGATGCTATTAGCTGGAAATCTTATATGGCCTCATTGATGGTGTGTGAATGGAAGAGGTTAGAGGAATTGACATCTTGGAGTCCTTATGAGTTGAAACATGTGATGATTTTGCGATTGTGAAAGCTTTAAGTTTCTACTCTATTGAATGATTTCAACTATAGAAAATTACTAGTGGAATGAACGATGATAGACAACACGATTTTATTCGGTGCTAGTGATGGAACTTTAACTTTTGTAGCAGAGTATGTAGTCGACACATAGTGGAACCAACATGCATAACGGAATTCAACTACAGGTACTTGAAGACATACACAAGACCAATTTAATTATAAATCCGAGTAAATGTAGAGTATTGAGATAAATTTGAAGAGTTACATTTGATTTGTTTGACACGAGAAATTCTAAGCATTCAACTAAGTCCTTGAGCTGCGAATAATCTGGAAGTAAAATATCAGTGATCAGTTGGTTTGTGACAAGCCTTTGAGATTTCTGAGTGGATATGTATCTATTGCGAAAGGTTTCATTGAAGGAGTTACACTGAATAGTTGAGAACAATGATGTTGATTGATAGCGGATTGGTTACCAAGTTTCCTCACCTTATCTATTTTGAGGGTATAAATATTAATTCCAGTTGTTACTTATTTGTTTAGAAGATAGTTCGATTTCATGGGATGCCTACGAGCATGGTATTAGATATGGGTTCCTTATTTACATCTTAATTTTAGTAAGCAATTCAGAAGGTTTTGAATTCAGAATTGGGATTTAGAACGACTTTTCATCCTCAGACAGATGGTCAGTTAGGAAGAACTATTCAGATTCTTGAAGACATGTTAAGAACTTGTTCAGTTGACTTTTCTGATTCGTGGGATATACCTTTACTTCTCGTGGAGTTTGCTTAATATATCAGTTCTTTTGAGATTTTGGGAAGAGTTGGAGATTGGACTTATCATCTTGTGTTACTTCCTTCTCTTGACAAGGTTTATAATGTGTTCCATGTGTCGATGCTACGCAAATCTGTTTATGATTCTTCTCATGTATGTCTAAAGTTTTAGAGGATATTGAATCGAGTAAGTCTTGGGAGAAGCATTCAGTTCAGGTGATTGATTCTAAAGTTCAAGAATTGAGAACTAAAAGTATTCGTCTTGTTAGAGTTGTGTGGAGGAACCATAATGTGGAAGAATCAACTTGGGAGCTTCGGGATGAAATGGAGAGGAAATATCCTTGGTTGTTTGATTAGTTTGGTAAGTTATCCTAAAATTCGGGACGAATTTTCTTTAAGGGGGAGTGATTGTAACGACCCCAAAACCCGTCCCTATTTATTTTATATTTTTTGGGATTTTAATTTGAACTTATGTGTGCATTTTATGTGTTGCATCATATTTTATGACTTGCACATATTGTATGATTATTTTTGTTATTTACTTAGTCAGTAGTAATAAAGGTTAAAGGAGTTAAATGATTAAGTTGAAACTTTAGGGTCCTTGTTGAAAATATAACTATAAGGGCTTAAGTGTTAAAAGTGAAACTTGGGTGACCAAAAGTAGAAAAATGAGGCAAAAAATCTTATAAACTTATGACTTCTCTCTCTCTGTGTTTGCATATTCCTACTTTTCCCAGAACATTCCTCGTTCTTCATAGGTTAAGAAGAAAAAGGTAAGTTCAACCTATTTCGATTTATATCTTTTTATTTACTATTCCGTATTAAAATATAAATATATAAAAATGATCAGGGCGTTGAGTAGCTCATTTCTACCCGATCAAAACATATTTTCTCGATACTTTTTCCGGAAATAGTTAAGTTACTAATTCCCCTTAAATGTTAAAATGGTCATATGTATGTTGTATATGTTATATGTGGTGAAATTATTGTGAAAAGAATTTATTTGTGATACTTGTAATTTTGGGACAAAGTGAGTATTTGGTGGATTTGGTTTGGTTGGGTTCAAAGTAGTGTTAGAGTTGTTTGGGACTGATTTTTGGTAGCCTTAGTAAGGCTATAAATATTAAGTGTGTAAGTGTTGTACTTTTGGGACGGTGAAATGAAAGGAGTAAAAAGTGTGCAGTTTTGGCCTGGCAGGGCTTATGGACGGTCGCCCAATATGGGGCCGGGCGGGCGTCCAAAACTACTGAAAGGTGAACTTTTTAAAACAGGGCTCTTGGGCGGTCACCCAAGATGAGGGCGGGCGGGCGCCCACTGTTGCTGAAGAAAATAAATTGTTTCATTGACTTGGTTTAGGACCCAATCTTGGGCTAGGTTTTGTGTCCTAGTCTAGGGTGCCTAGATAAGTGTTTGGGAAGCTAAAATGGTAGATGATGATTTGGTTTCATATGTGTACAAGGTTGTGTTTATGACTTAAATGTCAATGTTATTGGGAACTCTTATGAGTGGTTCTTTTGTGTGCTTCTTGTGATGTGTTTGGCTTGGTTCCCTACTTTGGAATCATTGCCCCCGGTTGTTGTTTAAGCAAGTAATTATTACAGTGCTTTGTTTGAAAGTCCAGCTGGTTTTGGGTTATCGAGTGGAGGTGGAAAGGATTATAGTGGCACACAGCCAAGTTCACTATAAGGCTTTTCCACTGGACCCTTTTTCCTAATCGAGTGGATGTGGAAAGAATTATAGTGGTACACAGCCAAGTTCACTATAAGGCTTTTTCACTGGACCTATTTCCCCAGTCCAGATTGGCCTTGGATGGGATGAGTTAGCTCCCTCGAGTGAGCATTTGGGTTATGACTTTGTGTCATATTTCCCCCGTAGTTACTTTGGTTCTTATGGTTATGGTTTGGTTTTCGGGATCCCGGCTTCAGCTAATTGTGCTGCTCAGATGGTTTTCTTAAATGGTATTCCCAGATGGTTATGTTCTTTCGGTAAACCTTGGCTAAGTATCGACTTTTATGTTCTTTCAGTAAACCTTGGCTAAGTATCCTCGTGAGTGTTACATCGTTGTATGTGTGGTATAATGAGTTTGATTTGCCTCTCATTCTATGTGCTATGTGATGCTTATGATATTGTTTGTTATACTTATCATTTTAGCATGAAACGTAGTTGCATTTTAGTAGCTTCCTGAGATTCATTCTCACCCTTTATTTGTTTACTGTTTTAGATAAAGGCGAGTCCAGGGTATAGGACACTTTGGCACGGGAGGACGTTACAGTGGTAAGAGTTGGGATTTGTTTTGTAAAGGCTACATTACTTAGATGTAATACCTTTTGGGTAGAGTTTCCATGACTTCATCATTTTGTAACACCATTATTTTGGATAATGTTGGTGTATGTACATTTTTATAAAAGTTTGTAAGCCTTCGGGCTAAGTACTTTCGTTTGTGAAAGAGTTTGTTTGAAAGTTAAATGAAGTCTTTGAACTTCGAGTGTGGATTTTGTTAAACTTTATGAAAGTATATTTCGAATTTTTTTCTAAAAGTGTTTTATAACGTCTTCAAATGGTGTCCCGAGCATGGGGCCAAGTAGGACCACGGGTCTGGGGCGCGACATACAAATTTCCTTTCTCTATGGGGATGGGGAGTACATCCTAATTCTTTGGTCAGGAAGTCTTCACTTGCTATGGGTCCCCCAATTGTGTACCAATTCTGAATGGGCTCGTCACTCTTCTCGATGAGCTTGGTGTAGTCTTGGTTCGGAGCGTCCCCCTTGTCTATTGTATTGATCTGAGTGTCCTCTAGCCTACAAAGGTTGAGAAATTGGCGCAGTAGGTCTTCTCCCAAAACAAAGTCCCACTCACTGAATGCCTCAGCCTTGGTACCCCCTAATTCTCGAGGTATCCACGAGAACAGCATCGGTTCTGTTTCTAGTGAGTACGGATCACAGTCACTAAAGATTTCAAAGCCCGGTTGGTGCTTCCCCCTATGGTCAATCCATGGTTCAGGGAACATGAAGTATGGCAAGTTTTCCCCCTCGCGTACAAAGTACCCGTTTAGAGTCTTTCGATAGGGCGGTGCCATTGGCACGATGTATGAAGTCCAATCCCTTTCATCTTTAGGGATGTCCTTGAGTGGTGACACATACCCTAGACCATATTTTGGGGGGCATAGAACGACAGGTGGTGGTTCTTTTATCCCTTGTAAATGCTTGCCAAGTCCAAGACCAGGGAAGTATCCTTCTTTTAGCATCATGTTAAGTACTGGACGTGTTCCGGAGAATGGAATCGCCTTAGAATAATCATTTTCATTGCGTACTTCTACCATCTCTACACTACTTTGCTTTTGGAAAAGTACGGAAAAGTGAGAAATTTAAAAGAAACTAACTATTACTAAAAATTGAAATTGATATGAGGGCATTCTCTCACCCACAATGATTCTTGGGTGAGTAGGGTCCCTTAAAAAGCAAAAAACAACTAGTTTTTAAAAAGAAAAGAAAGAAACATCAAATGAAGTAAAAACTAGTCTATTAAACTACTAACTACTGTAGTGGAAAAGGAGCTTGAGGTTTGGATCCCTCATTCTTCAATATGAGGCCGATTCCATTGCCTATTATCTGTATAGTGCCTTAGTCGATAAAATCTTGGATCTTATCCCTTAGGTTGTTGCATTTGTCGGTGTGATGACCGCGGCATTGATGGTAGTAGCAATACAGGTGCAAGGCCCTTCCGGCCCCCTCATACTTGGGTTTGTACCCCCTCATAGGTGCTAGCTTGCCTTCCCTCTCAAGCTCTTGGAACACCCTACCGAGTCGGATTTGGCTCAAATCGGTGTAGACCCTTTGTGGCTTAGGTTGGAGGCTTCGCATGATGCTCTCATAGTGGTCCCTCATGACATTGAGGTGGTGATTATGTTCCTCCTCCATTTGGTTCTTTAGGTCTTGATAAAACAGGCTGATGCAGTTACCCACCTCATTGTTGATGACCTTCTCTTGGTTGTCCTCTAAATCTTGGACTCTCTTGACAGAGGCGTTGTACCATTTGTTCATTTCATTGTATTCAGCTTGTAACATTTCGAGCTTACTATCGTCGATCATCTTCTCGATCTCAGCCCAATCTTTTTCGCTTTATTCGTTACGCTCTTTGACTTGGTCATGAGCATAATAAGAGGCATAATCAAGCCCTCTGAAGCAAAATTCCTGCATGATATTGATCTCTGGGGCCTCTCCGTTGGGTAGGCCTTCCTTCCAACCACCGATGGTTTCCATCTTGAAGCACAGACTTTGTGAGATTTCTCTGAGAGACATTTCTGTGCGGGCGGGCATTGTGTTAGGAGCGTGGAGATACTTTTCTGATCGGACGGACCTAGAGGTGCAGAAACTGTGTCAAATCCAGGCTGGGGTCCCAACAAGTCGGCTTTTATGAAACAGGGTTGACCAACACGGCAGATTCACAGAAAAAGGAGGATGTCTCGTACGAGACAATGGATGTCTTGTACGAGGCATCCAGCCTAACAGTCAGATTGCAGATTTTAATCCTATTGGTCGGATGGAATTTAATCCATTTTGAGAGGCTACTACTCTAGTTCATCCTGGAACAGTGGATTCTGTCACCCTAGAATATGAGCCCCTTATTTTTCACTTGTATTGCACTCTCCCAAACGGACAATTCGGGCAAGGGTCTCATATTCTCATCGGAATCCACCATTCAATTAAGCCAAACCTAAGTGATTCCGTAGTTGTTTTGCACTTTGTTAAACAACGCATTAATGCAATCAAACCTTGTGAGTTTTAAGGGACCGAAAGGGACATGTTGAACGGTGCGGTCGAAACTAAGACAAGATGGCATCCACAATCCGACACAGAATAGTGAAAGTAGGAAAACACAAGCTCGGATTTCCGTAGAGAGGTTCTCCATTCTTTCAAGATCCTTTGTTCAACATTATACCGAAGGGACATTCGTCATATTCACAAGGGAGGATTATAGATTGTAAAGATGCGTTATTGTTAGTACCCGATCTGAAAATGAGTTTATTAGGGCTTTCCCAAAATACAAGGACTTTATAGGGATTAGAAACCTTGCAAAGACTTGTCCCAGATTTCCAAGATATATCTCATTATTCTAGAACATCTTAAAATGGCCAAAATAGGGTTTCCATAACAAGGACCAAACCCTAGCTTAACAATCACGTCAGCCAGAAAAGATGGCCACGCGGCCACATTTGATCATGGCCAGGTGGCCAACCTCGCCTCAGCCAATCCCAGCCGTCTGATCCCTTGGTCAGATCACTATATAAGGCCATTCCATCCTCTTGGTTAAAGGTCCGAATTTTGATCAATCTCAAGCTCCCTAAGTGACGATTTTGCTCTCTAATTAAGCATTTCAAGCTCCCAAGAACACTCTCAAGAATCCCAAGAAGATCAAGGTTTATTTCTTGCCAACATAGGTAAGTTTTCTAACTTTTTCTTCATGTTCTTTCCATATTCTTAGTTTAGATCCATAATACTCATGTTCCTTGCATGTTTATTAATATGTTCATCATATTATTCATATGTTCATAATATGTTCTTCGCATGTTCTTCGTGTTCTTAGATTAAAACCTTATTTATGCCATATTTAGGGTTGCGATCTTCATGTTTGAATGTTATTTCATAGCCTATGATGATCTAGGGTTCATCAACCCGAACACGATCTAGGAACTACTTCTAAACCCTAATATTTAGGTAATTCCCCCCTAATTATGCATGATCCCGATTCTTCTGCCTATTCTAAATTATTCTCAAAATACGCTGACCCGAGCTTCTCATATTGAGAGGAACGTAGGCAATCTTCGAATTCGGTCTCAAACACATCGCACACTACAAACACCGCATCATGATAGAAAGACCGATCATTCGGGCGATAGGAGTGATAACGCTTAATATTCTTCTCTTGTCGTAATTTGACCCCCGAACCCATTAACATGCTTTTTTCAATGTTTTGGAAAATTAAAACGGCGTGGCGACTCTCATAATTTTAATGTCGTTATGAATATTTCCCTTTGATAATAAAAATAATTGCAAGATACTTCCCATGCGTCGCTTCATCGGAAAGGGGTATTCACAGTGGCGACTCTCCTAGGGACTGCTTTGAAACTTTTTCAAACTTAGTGGGTCTAACTTTCGTTTACATCATGATGTTTGCCATGTTTTCACATGCACCTCACACTTTGCCATGTTTTCACATGCACCTCACACTTCTCCATGTTTACACATGCGCCTCACACTATGCCATGTTTGCACGTGCACCTTGTATTTTTTCCATGATAATGTGTGCCTTGTATATTTTCAATACATGTATTTTTTGTACTTTCGCCATAGTACTAAGGTCAAACGAGACTTTGCTATGCTCCCTTGTAAATTCTTGTCCTCTCCCTCTTCTCTCTCTCTTGCATTGCATTGCATCATTCAAAATATTAAAACTTCTCTTTTTCTCCTTAAAAATAATTAGTTTCTTGCCACACACTACCACTAGTCCGTGTCAGCACTGGACATGTCCCTTATTACCCCCAGAATGCACGAGGTGCGGGAATTAGTGGTGCTACTGCTGCCCTTTTTCCGAGTCACTCGTTCACTCCACTCAACGTTTACGCTCCGTGAGCGGTGAGGACCTTTATCCTACCCGTGTTAACCTACATTAGAGGATAGGACACTCCAAAGTTTTGACCGGTTGGTTTGGCTAGCTTTTTCTTACAAGACAAATAACGTGTTGCCTATGTCGAGTCATCCCCAAGTCAATGATGAGTCGAGATCTTTTGAGAGAAAGTGCACAAAAAATTGATTTCCCTACGAGGGACGTGCCATGGTAAGATGAGTGTTTGTTGTCAAGATCTCCGCCCATTGTTAACTTGTGTAGTATGTAACATAGACATCACGTTAAATACCTTTAAGGAAGGGTTAGTTGCAGGATCCATTGGTTGGTGGAAGCCGCTTGCCCTATAGGACCCTCGCCCAAATTGTCTGTTTGGGATGTGCAATGCAGGTGAAAAACGAGGGGTCTATAGACGTAGTGATGGCCTCCACTAATCGTAGTCTTCTAGATAGTTGCGAAAAAGGGGTACCCCTTCCAACCAAAGTAGGGTGTAAATAATGTATGTTTTTTCTTGTAAATTAAAATGTACTTTGTGTAGATACCCCGGGGAACCACGGCTTGGCTAGAGCGCGTGAATTATCCTAGGATGTCTAACTTGTTTTAGATTGTTTAGAGTCGCCACCTATGTTTTTAAAGGAACATAAGAAAAACCTAGAAATAGCCTAATTTATGTACAAAACCAGAGATTCGGGAGAGAAGGGTTCGGGGGTTAGGTGACGGAGTGGGAAGTACTTAAACACCCACTCCGCCCCGCTTACGCGGGTCTTGCTGCTATTGGTGTTCTAATATTTACATGTCCTTCAATTAATTAAATATAAATGTGCTAACAATTGTGATGAGAAGAAAAGAGGAAATAAAGGGGAAATAAAATAGAATTGTTTTATTTATTTAATGATAAAGATTACATGTAACAAGTAATGTTAAAGAATTACATTAAGAGATGAAGAGAAATTAACATGGTGAATTAAAGTTAAGATTAAAATGTAGGGAGATAACCTTAACTAACTTCAATATGTGAAGTAGTCATGTTGGTCATGTCCCATTAATGGGGATTGCATACATCAAGAAGAAGAAAATAAAGGAAGAAAATGGAGTTGTACCTTGAGAAAGAGGACTTGGAACTTTGACTTGAAAGTGTTGTTGTTGTAATGAAATTGTTGTAGAACAATTTGTGTAGAGTCTTGTTACTAAGAACTCTTGTTGGGAGAATTTGTGTATAATGTAGTTGGTGAATCAAGGTTGGAGTCCAAAAGGAAGTCCCAAAAGGAAGTCCAAAAAGAACCCCTTTTCCAAGGTAGAAGATGATGGTTTTTATAGGTAAAAAAGAGAGGGAAATGATGGAGGGAAAAGATGATCATCCATGTGAAATGGAATTGACCAATCAAAAATAAGATAAATAAAATAATAAATAAAAGAAATAAAAGAAAATCAAATAAAATAAAAAAGAAATATTTTGTTTTAATGAAAAGGCTAGAAGTGTGGGATTGGGAGTTAATGAGAAAAGGGGGGGTGAATGTGGATGTAAAAAGATGGTTTTTGTGATCAAGAAAAGATGTTTGTAAATAAGAAAAGGGAGGGAAATAAGGTGCAATCCGTTACTGCCATATCGGACAGCGCGCGAGTCCCGCCTTTGGGATGGGAGGCGCGCGCGGCTCGTTAGCAGTGCCGGAAGCGCGCGATTCTAAAAATGACAGAAAGGCAGAAATGACTCTAAAATTAATTCTGTTATGCAGTTCAGTCCAAAACTAACGGAATCAGTTAGGAACTTAACCGAAGTAACAGAAATCAATGAAAATAAGTTAAATAAAAATACTTTGTATGCAATCGGGGTGAGAGGTCCAAGGCGGGGTGTCTACAGAGCCCCTTGGCGACGTGGATTGCGAGGCAAAACGCGTCGACGAAAGAAAGACAACCGCCGAGGACATCGACAAGAGAAAACAAAGACTCGATAAAGCAGGAATTTGAAATTACAAAGGATAGAAATGCGCTCCCTGTGTGAGCGACTTTTGCTGATGGAAGAGGTATGGTGATTTTAATGGTCCACCATGGACCAAAATTGGTGCTCTGTGCGGCACCTGGTGCTCTGTGCGGCACCTGTTGATGGAAGAGGTATGGTGATTTTAGGCACCTGGTGCTCTGTGCGGCACCTGCTGATTCTGGTGCTCTGTGCGGCACCTGTTGATGGAAGAGGTATGGTGATTTTAATGGTCCACCATGGACCAAAATTGGTGCTCTGTGCGGCACCTGGTGCTCTGTGCGGCACCTGTTGATGGAAGAGGTATGGTGATTTTAATGGTCTACCATGGACCAAAATTGGTGCTCTGTGCGGCACCTGGTGCTCTGTGCGGCACCTGCTGATTCTGGTGCTCTGTGCGGCACTTGTTGATGGAAGAGGTATGGTGATTTTAATGGTCCACCATGGACCAAAATTGGTGCTCTGTGCGGCACCTGGTGCTCTGTGCGGCACCTGTTGATGGAAGAGGTATGGTGATTTTAATGGTCCACCATGGACCAAAATTGGTGCTCTGTGCGGCACCTGGTGTTCTGTGCGGCACCCGTTGATGGAAGAGGTATGGTGATTTTAATGGTCCACCATGGACCAAAATTGGTGCTCTGTGCGGCACCTGTTGATTCTGGTACTCTGTGCGGTACCTGGTGCTCTGTGCGGCACCTGTTGATTCTGGTACTCTGTGCGGCACCTAGTGCTCTGTGCGGCACCTGTTATGTGTATGCTTTGCAGATATATGTGCTTATGTAAGATGTGAAATAGGAATTGCGAGAGAAAATTGTGATTGTGGTGTGACATGTGATTTGAAAGCACCTTTGTAATGAGAGAGAAGTAAGAATGTAGAAAGTGATCTTGTGTGCGGTGTGATTTTGGGGAAAGCATTGGATGTATTCATACCTTCACTTACCATTGCCGCTTGAGTGGAGATGGATTCTTGATGTCCGCGGAGGATGCTTTGATGGAGAATGTCCATTCTTTAGATGTTGATGAGAGAATGCCCTTGATGTTGGGTTGCCGAGATGGTACTCTGGATGATGGGTTGGTCGTGCCAAAGGCTGCCTACGTATCCCTTTAAGAGAATCAGACCAGCGTAGTTCAAGGATGAGAATATGCACACATGTGAGGAAAAGATTTTTTTTTTTTTAGTTCGTGTGTGAACCATTTTAACCATTGTGTGCTTGTGAAGCCAACCCAAGATCAAGTCATGTTCAGTCGAAGTCCGGATTGCCTCGCTTGAATTCTGTTGTCGCCGGTGTGCCCAACGAAGATTGATGTCTAGCCCCAAGAGATTTGTCGATTATGGGGCTTCAAAAGGCTTTTGATGCTGAGATGAGGGGTTGCTGATTGTAAAGCCCCTAGAATGCCTTTGATGCCAAATTTTGAGGGACTTGCATAGCTCCAAGATAAATCAGCTTTTGGCCCATTCGAGTAAATTGCCATTTGTTGTTGTAGTGAGCAAGCCCCAAGAGGAGGTCGTTGATGCCAAGCTTCGAGAGATTTCTAAGCCCCAAATGTCATGGACTTTTTGTTTGTGAGCTTCAAGACGGTGGAATGTAAAGCCCCAAATTATCTTGTGATTGGCTCGGCATTGAGAGCGGATGTACCGTCGGGTAGAATTTTTGATAGAGATCCCCTTCTCGCTCTTACTGGGGAGATGAATGGCCTCATTGTGGTTGATACCCAAATGGCGAAGGGTTTATGTCAAAGGATGCAGTAATGTCTTGCGGTGCCGTCGAGGTCGCGGAGGATAAGGTCTTGGTGTGATAAAGTCCCAAATGAGTATGCTTGCTTGACTCTTCTTGAGTTGAACTAAAGACGGATCTTTGGATGCAACCAGTGCTGTGGCCCAACTTTATCTGAGCTGCACCTTGTGCTTTTGATCTTGGAGAAGGGGGTGCTGAATTGCAGAAACAATGGGATTGGCCGTGGCATTTCCCGCTATAACCCTGTTTTGATTAGAGTTTAGCATATTGAATCTTTTTCCTTTTCTCTAAGACTTTCTTCATGATCTCGTTGAAAGTTCTAACAAAAATCATCAACTTCATTCATAACATCGGAGTCTTCATTTTAAAACTAAGAGGCCTTTGACTTGAAGTATTGAGAGACCCTTTGAAGCTTGATCCCTTTCATGGAGACTACTCCCAAATTGCGTTGCTCGAGTATTGTTGCCCAAAAGACTGTCGGTCGCGAAGCCCCAATATTGCCCTTTGCTCAGATTACTGTAATGCCGTAGCCCAAAATATTGTAGATTGCGAAGCCCGTTGAGACCTTCGGTGCTGAATTGAGGAAGCTTCCAATGTTGCACATGACTTGGCTGGGGATACTGCTGGGGAGTTAATTGTTCTTTGCCGAGGGAGCCTTTAAGACTTGACCGTAGCCCCTAGAGTGCCATCATTGATTGCAAGAAAGGTCCACCCTTAATTGGGGAAACGAGCACGGGCACACATGACAAGAGGGCTTTTTGACATCTATTTTGAGGGACTTTGAGGATAGTCTCACACATCTTTCTTGAGCATAGCCCCTAGGGCGTATTGATTGCCGAATGAAGCAAAAGAATCCCTTGTTCTTGAGTCACATAGCCCCTAGGGCGTCACCATTTGTTGAGCAAAGCAAGAGTGACTCGTCCTCGTGTGAGGGAATAAACATGAGAGGATATGGCAAGAGCTACTCCATTTCTCGGGAGCCTTTCGGCGTACTTTAGAAGCACATACTTGAAGAAGCCTTGAAAACTGAGACACATGTTGTTGCTATTTGTTGCCCAAGCCAGTTGACTAGCTAGGGATTATTTGTGCAACCTCGTGCCCTTTTATGATGGGCTTGTTCTCGGATGGATCTTGGTTACCACGGGCCTTCTTTTCATGAACCCAAAAATGCACACTGCTGGAGAATGATGCCAATAACCCAAAACAACCTTTGATGGTGCCATATCTTGTCGAGCCTTTTGCAATCTCAAAGTTGACTCGGTGGGGAATTGACTTGCTGAGGAGATTCAATGTAGAACTTGTCTTCTTTAGAGGCCGGGGATCTCCATTTCTCTTTCCCTTCTCTCTCTCACTCTCTCATTTTTTTTTATGACGCACCCTGTTTTTTGCCTAGACCGCCCTTTCGGGTTTTCAATCTAGCGTGCATCTCTTTTGCGTCTTCATTTTTGACTCGATTAATGAGGAAGTGTGCATTGACTCTAGCTGAGGAGATAAGACATGTGATTTTGCGGTGGAGACCTCTTGTCACTAAAGGTGAGTGACATTGACTTGACTAGGGAAGTGTCCCTAGTATTGACATGTATTTTTTATTGAATTGAATGACTCACGAAGGCAAGTAAGTCATTAAGAGAGAAGAGAATGAAATCCCCAATTTGATTGCAAGAAATTGGGAGTATGCAGAAAGAATAGAAGTCCCTAGACTCGACAAGGAGCGCGAAATGATTCCAAATCTAAGAAAGTTGTTCAATCTTTTTGGTGATTAATTCATTAGCAAATGAATCGTACAAAGATGTCTTGACAAGTTCGAGATGAAGGCCGATCACCATAACGCGCTAG
This sequence comes from Campanula takesimana, assembly GCA_026119855.1. Lineage (NCBI taxonomy): Eukaryota > Viridiplantae > Streptophyta > Magnoliopsida > Asterales > Campanulaceae > Campanula > Campanula takesimana. The sequence goes on along the minus strand of JAOWBW010000151.1, from coordinate 1,315,769 downwards.
GGCTAAACATATCTTCTTTCTTGCATGAGACCGGACCCGCAGGTTGCCTACGTTCCTCCAGTGTAGAGGCTCAGGTCACCGTAGTTCTTGTGGATTCTCCATTCTTCGTGATGAATTGTTGCTCCGTCCTTCGTTGGTGGATGATGATGATGATCTTGATGTGAACTTCTTTGATTGAGGGGGATTTTTTTTTTTTTTTTTTTTTTTTGTGCTCTAACTTTTGCCTAGGTTGATTTGATGATTTCAACCTAGCGAGCTTTTTTTTTTTTTTTTTTTTTTAATCCCCTTTTGAAAACTTTGCTTCATGATTGTTGCTCCACCTTTCTTTGTCTTGATTTCATCATTGTTGATGTCTTCGTTGTTGATGCCGTCGTCGATGTTTAGCCCCTAGGCGTTCAAGCGATGGCCTTCATTCCAAAACTTGTTTAGACATTTTTTCATCATTTTGCCAAGAATTAATTGAACAACTTGGAAGAGTGTATGAGGACAAGAACGACTTTTATTTAATGATTGACTCAAAATTTATCATTGGACGAGAGAAAACATTAATGCACACATTAGAGGACTTTTGACTCTTTTTTATCCTATTTCTAGGTAGAGAAAGAGAAACGGAGATTGTTGTCGTCATCCCCCATATCGTTGTAGCCTTCCATGTCACTACATTCTTCCATGTCATTGCTTGGGAACCCTTTGTCGTTGAAGCTTGTGTCATAGGAGGACTCGGCCACTTCTCGGAGCAAATTGTCAATTCTAAACCCCGCATCATACATGCTTGAAAAATCGGAGTGAAAAGCCCCACTAAGATGAGCGCGGTAGTCCATTTTCAAACACTTCAATAAGATGACCATTTGTTCCTTCTCGGAAGGCCTATCAACCATCTCGGCTAGCTTGTCGTTCCAACGGCGATAGAAGCCCCCAAATGATTCATCACCCATTTGCACGGTGCTCTCTAATTCTTTCTTGGTGGGACGGAACATGGAGTTGCCTTGGTATTGTAACTTGAAGGCAAGCATAGCGGCATCCCAATTGAGGCGGGTGGAAATCGGAAGACCCATGTATCAATCTTTTGCGACCCCATCGAGAGTAAGCGGGAAGCATTGTGCCATTATTTGAGGAGACACTTTCTTTGGTAGCATGGCCCAAATGTAGGAGTCGACATGAGCGTTGGGGCAAGAGTTGCCGTTGAACTTGCCAATATCGGGCATCTTGAACTTTTCGGGAAGAGCCTCCATTGTGTTCATGAGGAGAGAAGCTTGATGAAGATCGGTGTTTGGGCCCTTGTGCAAATTTAGCCCACTAAGCCTTTGGTCAATGTAGGACATGAGAGTGTTGACCAAACCGGTATCAATGCTTTGGACCTTTCTTTCATCCGTGAGCCCTTTCAATTGGTTCTTGAGTTTAGCAACTTCTTTCTTGTGGGCCATTTTCACATGCTCGTAACGGGCTCGCCATAAATCATCCTTGCGGCGGACATTCTCGGCTAGTCTATCAACTTGCCCTTTCAATGCTTCCACCATGCGGAATAACCCTTCGTTGGACACGGGAATGCCGTTGTCGTTGCCGTTTGAAGCATTGGACCTATTGGAAGAGCACGGTTGATCTTAGATTGGCCCCACAAACACCTTTTGGATAAAATAAATTTAGCCCACAAACACGAAAAAGACTCAACCATATAAAGAAAATGACTCTTTTTTTTTTTTTTTGTTTAAAAGTCAGAAGGACGGAGTCCTTTTTGGGGTTTCTAGAAAAATAGTGGAATCGTCACACTAGTATATAGACCTTCTCGTGGTCCCATATACTCATCGGATTCCACCACGCTTGTGAGACCTACATGTGTCGGGATTAAACTAAATTAATGTAGTAAATCATACATGCGGGGACGGATTTTTATTTTCGTCCAAAATAACCACTTTTGGGGTCGGAGTTTTATTTCGTCCATTGCAACAAGTTGGCATGTATGATTTGAAGACATTAGTTTAGGTAAATCTCGGCACATGAAAAACCGACTTGGTCACGGAGTGTTAGACCCTAGACTAGAATTGTGTGGCTTGTGCTCGGCTTGAATATGAGGCTCAAAGGTCACCCCCGGCATGTAGTCTTGAACTACGCCACGGGCTGAGGTTGACCGCTTCGAAAGAGTCAAGGTCGGGTGGAGCTTGAAACTTCCTAGGACGGGCCTCGACGGGTTTGGGGTTGGACTTGTGCGACTCGATAGTAAGCAGTTTATAAGAATATGTGCATGTAGTGTGAGGTCTAACATGTGACAAAACATTTTTTTTTTTTTCAAAAGAAATAAATAAAAAAACAAATAAGCACATAATTACAACTTTTGAATCACCCGTGTGACCGATAAAAATAAACAGAAAGTAAAAGAAATTGTATGCAGGCCCGGTGCCCACACACTGTCATTCTGTTCTGTTTCTGTGCACTGTTCTGTTCCGGGAATGCGCCCAGAAGCGCGTGCATTGGGTTGCCTATGCGGAAGGCGCGCGCGTGAGAGGAAGCAGGGCAGAGGTGCCCGCTTCTGGGTGAGAACCTGCAAATCAGTGGGTTCAAGGGATTGCCTTGACCCTTAATTAAGAAAACTTTCCCCTGCAGAATTTGTTAGCACAGAAACATAGAATGGAAGGACAAGAAAAGAGGCGGGCGATTCTGGTAATAAGGGTCGGACGCGCGCGCTTTAGGCCAAGAAGGCCGGAGGCGCGCGCTTCCTACCCTTTTTACCAGAATGCCCAGAAAACAGAATAAAAGAACACCAAAAGTTAAGAACGCAAGTTTAACCCTCTAATAAGTCCCCAGCGGAGTCGCCACTGTAGATACCCCGAGGAACCACGGCTTGGCTAGAGCGCGTGAATTATCCTAGGATGTCTAACTTGTTTTAGATTGTTTAGAGTCGCCACCTATGTTTTTAAAGGAACATAAGAAAAACCTAGAAATAGCCTAATTTATGTACAAAACCAGAGATTCGGGAGAGAAGGGTTCGGAGGTTAGGTGACGGAGTGGGAAGTACTTAAACACCCACTCCGCCCCGCTTACGCGGGTCTTGCTACTATTGGTGTTCTAATATTTACATGTCCTTCAATTAATTAAATATAAATGTGCTAACAATTGTGATGAGAAGAAAAGAGGAAATAAAGGGGAAATAAAATAGAATTGTTTTATTTATTTAATGATAAAGATTACATGTAACAAGTAATGTTAAAGAATTACATTAAGAGATGAAGAGAAATTAATATGGTGAATTAAAGTTAAGATTAAAATGTAGGGAGATAACCTTAACTAACTTCAATATGTGAAGTAGTCATGTTGGTCATGTCCCATTAATGGGGATTGCATACATCAAGAAGAAGAAAATAAAGGAAGAAAATGGAGTTGTACCTTGAGAAAGAGGACTTGGAACTTTGACTTGAAAGTGTTGTTGTTGTAATGAAATTGTTGTAGAACAATTTGTGTAGAGTCTTGTTACTAAGAACTCTTGTTGGGAGAATTTGTGTATAATGTAGTTGGTGAATCAAGGTTGGAGTCCAAAAAGAAGTCCCAAAAGGAAGTCCAAAAAGAACCCCTTTTCCAAGGTAGAAGATGATGGTTTTTATAGGTAAAAAAGAGAGGGAAATGATGGAGGGAAAAGATGATCATCCATGTGAAATGGAATTGACCAATCAAAAATAAGATAAATAAAATAATAAATAAAAAAAATAAAAGAAAATCAAATAAAATAAAAAGGAAATATTTTGTTTTAATGAAAAGGCTAGAAGTGTGGGATTGGGAGTTAATGAGAAAAGGGGGGATGAATGTGGATGTAAAAAGATGGTTTTTGTGATCAAGAAAAGATGTTTGTAAATAAGAAAAGGGAGGGAAATAAGGTGCAATCCGTTACTGCCATATCGGACAGCGCGCGAGTCCCGCCTTTGGGACGGGAGGCGCGCGCGGCCCGTTAGCTGTGCCGTAAGCGCGCGATTCTAAAAATGACAGAAAGGCAGAAATGACTCTAAAATTAATTCTGTTATGCAGTTCAGTCCAAAACTAACGGAATCAGTTAGGAACTTAACCGAAGTAACAGAAATCAATGAAAATAAGTTAAATAAAAATACTTTGTATGCAATCGGGGTGAGAGGTCCAAGGCGGGTGTCTACACTTTGCATGAGCCTTTCCCATCCTAAAAGCCATCTCCCTTCAACCTTTCAGCAAAGAAAGTTTGGGTCCGTTCGGGTGGTCGACTACAACGTGAAGCTTCTGTCCCGTCCCTGTTCTCAGTCTCAGCATCAGCAATGGAAACTCCCGCCTCATCTTCAGTCTCTGCAGCCTTCGTCGCTCCCACTGTTAGCACTAATGAGTTCAATACCGAGGCTAATCCCAATGGCATCCCCCCGAGCCTCCAGAACTTCCTCGCCGGTCTCGAAGCTAAGATCAAGAATCTCGAGGAGAGTAACAAGACTTTGGAGAATCACAACCAATAGTTGAGGAACCACATCCAAAAGAAAGGAGCCGACATAATACCCGATTGTGAGGGTTTTATCCATATCGAGGATGAAGAGGTTGATACCAACTACCCCGTCAACACCAGTGCCCCCACCTTCCACTTGCCAAGCTACCAAAATGTCCCGCCTCCTTCTCTCTATGCCCAAAAGGGATCCACTACTATGAGCAAGAACAAAAATTCCTATGAGCCTTCCCCTGAAATGCTTGGTGGTTACCTCTCTGCTAGCAAGTTGCATGCACCCTCATTGCCTCTTAGTATTGGGATGGCCGCTGCCACCGCCTCAATGACTCCTCCTACTGCTCTGCCGGAATCCGACCCCGACATCTCCAATCATCCCGTGGTCATGGCTATGCAAGAGCAAATGCGCAATTTGATTGAAACCGTGGATAAGCAAACCGCACCGACTACCAAGACTATCAACCCTAGCCAAGTAGGGGCTCTCCCTAAGGATTTCAAGATGCCTAAGGTGGTGATGTTTCATGGTGATTCCTGTCCTAAAACCCATTTGGACAGTTATGTATTGGCTATGAGGGCTCGTGACTGCACCAACGAGCAAATGGCCCGTGTGTTCCATAGCACTTTGGATGGTATAGCTCTGCGTTGGTTCTTGGGGCTAGAACCAAGTGAGAGGTAAACTTGGGATCAAATCAATGCCATTTTCTATGAGAAGTATCAAGCTAACTTGGATTGGCATGTCAACCGAACCGATCTTGAGAACACCATGCAAAAGCCCGGCGAGGCTATTTATGACTTTTACAAGAGGTGGAACCACCGACTGTGTGAGGTCCAATACCCACCTAAGGCGAAGGAACAGAAATAGATTTTTGACAAGTGTTTGCTTCCTGAGATGAAAGCAGTTATAGGTAATGGTTACTTCCCTGATTTACGGGAAATGGTTGATGCCGGAGTAAGGTATGAAGCTGGGATCACCGGATTGCGCCTCCGAAAGACAACACCAAGACCAACAACATCTCCTTCCCCTACAAGGCTCCCTCAAACCCCACGCCTCCTAAGGGTGGGAAAGAAACTGTTGGACAAGTCAACATGGTCCAAAATGAAACTCCGTTTAATGTTCAAGCTGTCACAAGGAATGGGGCTCCGCCGCAAAGAGAGAAGGAGAATTTTGATGATTTTGGCATGCCTATGGGGAAATTATTTGATGTGCTAGTCAAAAGAGGACTCATCAAGCCACTAGAGAATTATCAACCCACAAACCAAAGAGCCGACGTGGATGCCTCCAAGTTCTGCAAGTACCACAAGTGTATAGGGCACACAACCGATGGGTGTATCCAATTGAAGCGTATAGTGCAAGGGTTGATCAATGACAAGAAGATTGAGAAGCCGAAGGGTCCCAATGTGGTCAATAATCCTCTTCCCAACAATGGTGGGGTTAACATGGTGTAAACAAGTGAAATCAGCATTCTAGAGCTCATGGATTCCTTCGCCAACGCCAAGGTGACAATGGCTAGTGTATTTGAAGTGCTCGTGAAGATGAATATCCTCAAACCTTTGGAAGGACATCTCCCGCAACTAGGCTGCGATCTGTTGATGTTTTGCCACTACCACAGATGTACCGGTCATACTACCGAGGAATGCTTTTCCCTCAAGAAAGCCGTGCAAGAGCTCATCCATGCGGGCATTATTGAATACCCTAGAGGTTCCGTAGCTAATGATATACTCATGGTATAGATTAGCGAAATCACTGATCCGATCGAGCCTGTTGTGGCAGACTGTGATGAGGCAAATTGTACTTCAATGATTAATGACAAAGGAATTTCTTGCTACTTGTTGTCTTTAGATGAATTAGCTAGTGAAGTTGAAACTTTAAACAAGGAGGATTCCAAGCCCAACCAACCTTTGTATTTGGACGAAATCTTGGAGGAGGCCGGGAAGATCGAAATACCACCCTCTCAACATGAGGCGCCACTCTCTTTAGACGACCTGCGAGCGGAAGTTTGTCTACTCATGAGGTCCGGCCAAGTATACCAATCCGATGCAAAAGGTGCCAAGAAAATCTTTGGGAAAGAGCTCGAGCAAACCGACCTCGAAAAAGAAGACCCTATCCTTACACAACCCAAACAAACCCAAGCGCACATCTCACTTTGGTCTCTACTCACCTCTTCTCTTACCCATCGCCTCATGCTTGAAAAGAACCTCGCCGCTACTATGGTCCCGTCAAACACTCCCTAGAGAATGTCACACACATGATTTGGAATATCCACTATGGAAACATCATTACTTTCTCGGAGTTAGACAAGCCAATGTTAGGAGTTGACCACAATGAACCTCTCTATATTACTGTAGAGGTGTAGACACCCCGCCTTGGACCGCTCACCCCGATTGCACATTTGATTTTGTGTTTCTCCCCATTTTAAGTGTTTCTCGTTAGTTTCTGTCACTTCCGTTAAGTTCCTGACTGACTTCGTTAAGTCCAGGGACTAAACTGAATGACAGGGCTGACTTTCTAGTCCATTCTGTCAAAATTGCCTTCTCTGAGTCGCGCGCCTCCGACAGGAGGAGCCAGGCGTGCGCGCCTCCCGCCCCCAAAGCAGGAAGCGCGCGCCTCTGGGCGTCAGTTACAGATTTCTGGCCAGGATTCCCTCCCTTGCTCAATTTACAGGATTTTGCCCGGGAAGGATTTCTTGGTGACTGAGTTTTGGCACCAAAAACACCCCTCTTTCACCTATAAAAACCTCTCTTCACCTCCATTTTCAAGGATCGAAAAATCATCGGAAAAACCCGATCGAAAACTAGACAAAAAATCACTTTCTAAAAGGTTCTCCAAGGATCTCATCAAGCAACACTTGAAGTTCTTCAAATTGTAGGTAAAAGTACATCTTTTCCTTTCTTTTCTACTTCATCTCCTCTCTCTCTTTTACTTTAATCAAATGTGCAATCACCCAAATCATTTTGGGACATGACTCTAATGATCACCTCATCTCATTGAGGTTGGTTAAGGAGTCATCTCCTACATTCCAAATCCTATTTTAAATCCCCCCTTTTCATGACTTAAAGAAGAAGAAGAAGAACATTTTCATCCATGTAGATTTTGATCAAGCAAGACCAACTTTAGTTGGGTGAGATGGGTGTTTCGGTACTTCCCATCTCGTAATCTAACCCCCGAACCTCAAAACAAAGAATCTCTGTTTTCGTAATCAAACTTAGGCTACAATCAATAGGTTTTTCTTATGTTCCTCAAAACATAGGTGGCGACTCTAAAAACAAGTTAGACATCCTAGGATAATTCACCGCTCTAGCCAAGCCGTGGTTCCCCGGGGTATCTACAAGAGGTAGATGGAAAGAAGATTCCCCGTGTATTCGTGGACAATGATTCTGCTATTAACATTTTGCCGTCAAGGATGATGGATGTAGTTGGTGTCCATGGTGTTGATTTGAGCCCGTCAAAGCAAACAATCAAAGCTTATGACTCAACCTGTCGCGCAGTTCTAGGCGTTGTCACCATACCCATCACGATTGGAACCAAAATCCTACCCACCGAATTCCACATCATAGAGATTCCCGCAACCTTCTCACTCCTCCTGGGACGACCATGGTTACATCAGTCAGGCGCAGTACCCTCTTCCCTGCATCAATGTGTAAAGTTTCAGTCTGGTAGCGAGGTGACGGTTATCTATAGTGATCTAGTAACTGCCTAAGGGACGGACACCAAGGGCATCCCCGTGTTACAAATACAGCATGGAGAGGAGAGTAGACTGTTCAATGGCTTTGAAGTAGTCGCTCAGGCACAGATCTGCGCAATTGACCTCACGAAGACATCTGACAGGGTGGTACCCGTTGTCAAAATATTGCGAAACATGGGCTTCATACCGGGGCTGGGGCTAGGTAAAAACTTGCAAGGTCCCACAGATTTTGTTGAAAAAGTTGATCATAGAGGGTTATTTGGCCTTGGATACACCCTCACTCCCGAAGACAGAGCGGGACAGAAAAGGATAGAATTCCTTAAGAAAGTAAAGTTGCCATACAAGAAGCCTGAAATGCCCTTAATAGTTACTTCGTTAAGGAAGGCGAGGAGTTTTCATGCTTTGATTTTGCAGAACCATGGTTTGATCATACCTGCAAGTTGCAGAAAGGGTTCGAGATCTTCAGGGATGTAGAATTTGACCAATCCAACATGAAGCTGACCTATATGGAACATGACAAAGCCACGGGAAGAATTAAAACCATCAAGTATGAGTACTCCGCCAAGGTTGCAAGTGACTTGGAAGATCAACTCGAATCCGCAACCCTCGACAAGCCAACAGCGGAAACCACAAATACTCTGGGTTTGACTGAGACGTGGGACGGCCATTATCTGCTTCAACATCTGGGTTATCTGGGGCTTGACGACGGCATGGTGGCCGCTATTGGGGATGAATCAGAGAAAGACATTGATCCAAGGACATTGGTGGTACCTTTGGAAGGCAAACTGAAGAATTGGTGCACGCTCGGAGGTCCCATAGCTACTCCTAAGTTCATGGTGGGGACGTTAGGGCTTACTCACTCTCCTGCCGCTCCTCCCGCAGCACCTCCCATCACTTCCTCTTCCCCTGAGTCTAGTGTTTTTAGTTTTGAATTTGAGTCTTCCTCTAAGTCTGACGACCTCACGTCTGAAGACTATGACCTTGTCGCAAATGCTATATTCCCTTTTGCCATGAATGAAACCCTCGACCTCTCCGAGTATCCCTCCATAGCCACTCTTTTAAATGATAAATTAGCTAATAATCAACCTAATGATATCCACTTAGTTAATAATGACTCATTAGAAGAGGCAGACACAGACACACTAAATGATGAATACATAAAAGAAATTTCAGAACAGGTTATTGATCAAAGGGAATCTCGAGCCCAAGCTGCCGATGAGGTGCTAACATGCGTGAGTTTGGGAACCGAAGCCGAGCCAAAGGAAACGCAGATTGGGAGCTTCTTCAGCGGAGCCGAGAGGGAAGCATTGATTGAATTACTCAAGGAGTACGTGGATGTGTTTGCATGGTCTTATAAGGACATATCGGGGCTTGACAACTCGATCGTAGAGAAAAGAATCCCGACAGCACCAGATGCCAAGCCAGTCAAACAAAAACTGCGTCGTATTAAGACGGAATGATCCCTGCAAGTGAAAGAAGAGATTGAAAAGCTACTCCGCGTAGGCTTTATTAGGGTGATTGAATACCCGACTTGGTTGTCCAACATCGTGACTGTCAAGAAGTCCAATGGCAAAGTTCGAGTATGTGTGGATTTCAGAGATCTCAACAAGGCTACTCCGAAAGACGACTCCCCCTGCCCAATATTGACATGTTGGTAGACGCAACGGCCAACTACGAGGTCAAGTCATTTGTGGATGGGTTTGCCGGCTATAACCAGATTAAGATGGCCGAGGAAGACCAAGAGAAGACAGCCTTCACCACTCCCTGGGGTACTTTCTATTACACTGTCATGCCGTTTGGTTTGAAGAACGCTGGAGCTACTTACCAGCGCGCGGTTACGGCTCTTTTCCATGACATGATCCATAAAGAGATTGAAGTATACGTAGACGACATGATCATTCATTCGAAGGGCTCCAACGGTCAACACTTGACAGATCTAAGGAAGTTCTTTGACAGATTGAGGGAGCACGCCATGCGTTTGAACCCCGCCAAATGCACGTTCGGAGTCATCCAAGGGAAAGTATTAGGCTATATGGTCACCGAGCGTGGAATCAAAGCCGACCCGAGGAAGATTCAAGCCATCTTGGAGATGAAACCTCCCCGCACTGAGACAGAGGTGAAGGAACTCACAGAACTACTCCAGTACCTTGGTCATACTACTACCGTAGGAGGACCAATGCTAAGAGAACTGGAGAAATGCATGAATCAAGGCTGGAGTTCGAGGTGCGAAGCTTCATTCAATTGCCTCAAACAATACCTGACGAATACCCCCATCCTGTGCACGACGCATGGGAAGAAGATCCAACTCGCAAGACCAATGGAATGGTGTCCATCGCGCCATGGAAAGAGACCCAGTGAAAAACTGCAGGGATTTTTCAAAAATAATCCCATCTCAGCCCAACGGTACACAAACCTAGAGACCCCAAGAGCAAAAATGTTCGAAGGACTACAAACCATAGGCAAGATACAGTCCCTAGGAGGATACTCACTTCACTCCGAACTACCGCCTCTCCAACCGTTCGAACCCTCCAAATTTTGCTCGTATCATCAAGATGAAGGCCATGACATTAACAATTGTGTGGCTTTGCAAAGGAATATCCAAGACCTTATAGATAAAGGCAAGCTTACCAAAATCGAAGGATTCTGGTTCTACATGGAGGATGGTAACCTCGAACTCGTCGAGTTCGACAAACCTGATCCCAGAGTTGGAGACAACATAAAGGTGCCCCCACACATGACTACATAGGGAGTTCACGACCTGTCACGAGAGGTGGAGGACTTAAAGCGGCGGCTCTACTCCATCACCAAGATCCAAGACAAACCGCTAAACCGAGAGGATCTTCTCCAGAGGGGCAGTCAGAATGGCAGATTTGGATGCCAACCCGTTCAAAGAACCAGTCAATCTTAGCAAGCTTAAACTCTACTACGACTAGTCCCCCTTCTCAAAAAAGAAAAAAAAATTACGCAAAAAGAAGCCCTATAGACTGAAAACCGCAAAGGGCAGTGTAGATACCCCGGGGGAACCACGGCTTGGCTAGAGCGGTGAATTATCCTAGGATGTCTAACTTGTTTTAGAGTCGCCACCTATGTTTTGAGGAACATAAGAAAAACCTATTGATTGTAGCCTAAGTTTGATTACGAAAACAGAAATTCTTTGTTTTGAGGTTCGGGGGTTAGATTACGAGATGGGAAGTACCGAAACACCCATCTCGCCCAACTAAAGTTGGTCTTGCTTGATCAAAATCAACATGAATAATAACGTTCTTCTTCTTCTTTTTTAAGTCATGAAAAGGGGGTTTAAAATAGAGTTTGGAATGTAGGAGATAACTCCTTAACCAACCTCAATGAGATGAGGTGATCATTAGAGTCATGTCCCAAAATGATTTGGGTGATTGCACATTTGATTAGAGTAAAAGAGAGAGAGGAGATGAAGTAGAAAAGAAAGGGAAAGATAGACTTTTACCTACAATTTGAATAACTTCAAATATTGCTTGAAGGAATCCTTGGAGAACCTTTAGAAAGTGATTTTGGTATAGTTTTTGTAAATTCAATCTTTGGTCCTTGAAAATGGAGGTAAAGGGAGGTTTTTATAGGTGAAAGAGGGGTGTTTTTGGTGCCAAAACTCAGTCACCAAGAAATCCTTCCCGGGCAAAATCCTGTAAATTGAGCAAGGGAGGGAATTCTGGCCAAAAATCTGTAACTGACGCCCAGAGGCGCGCGCTTCCTGCTTTGGGGGCGGGAGGCGCGCGCGCCTGGCTCCTAGTGTCGGAGGCGCGCGACTCAGAGAAGGAAATTTTGACAGAATGGACTAGAAAGTCAGCCCTGTCATTCAGTTTAGTCCCTGGACTTAACGAAGTCCGTCAGGAACTTAACGGAAGTGACAGAAACTAACGAGAAACACTTAAAATGGGGAGAAACACAAAATCAAATGTGCAATCGAGGTGAGCGGTCCATGGCAGGGTGTCTACAGAGCCCCTCGGCGACGTGGACTGCAAAGCAAAACGCGTCGACGAAAGTTAAAAACACCCGCCGAGGACATCACCAAGAAAAAGCAAAGATTCGATAAAAGCAGGAATTTGAAATTGCGAGAGATAGTGGTGCGCTCCCTGTTTGCTAGTGGAGGGTCCTCGGCCTCTTTGGCTTTGCTTGACTTGTTGGTAGACTTGGACCATGCCGGTCATTACAACTGGGGTGCAGCGGGCTTGGCTGCTTGTTATCATGGTATGGATCTGACTAGCCGCTCGACCACCAGCTCGGTCACGGGTTTCAGCCTGTTGTGGGAGGTATACTGCTTTCCCATTTCTTTTCGGCCTTCTTGTCATTGCTTTACTGTATCTTTGAACTGTCATTTAATTCTGCTCTTGCCTCTATCAACAAAAGCCGCTCACACAGGGAGTGCACCACTATCTCTCGCAATTTCAAATTCCTGCTTTCATCGAGTCTTTGCCTTTTCTTGGTGATGTCCTCGGCGGGTGTTTTTAACTTTCGTCGACGCATTTTGCTTTGCAATCCACGTCGCCGAGGGGCTCTGTAGACACCCCGCCTTGGACCGCTCACCCCGATTGCACATTTGATTTTGTGTTTCTCCCCATTTTAAGTGTTTCTCGTTAGTTTCTGTCACTTCCGTTAAGTTCCTGACTGACTTCGTTAAGTCCAGGGACTAAACTGAATGACAGGGCTGACTTTCTAGTCCATTCTGTCAAAATTGCCTTCTCTGAGTCGCGCGCCTCCGACAGGAGGAGCCAGGCGCGCGCGCCTCCCGCCCCTAAAGCAGGAAGCGCGCGCCTCTGGGCGTCAGTTACAGATTTCTGGCCAGGATTCCCTCCCTTGCTCAATTTACAGGATTTTTCCCGGGAAGGATTTCTTGGTGACTGAGTTTTGGCACCAAAAACACCCCTCTTTCACCTATAAAAACCTCTCTTCACCTCCATTTTCAAGGATCGAAAAATCATCGGAAACACCCGATCGAAAACTAGACAAAAAATCACTTTCTAAAAGGTTCTCCAAGGATCTCATCAAGCAACACTTGAAGTTCTTCAAATTGTAGGTAAAAGTACATCTTTCCTTTCTTTTCTACTTCATCTCCTCTCTCTCTTTTACTTTAATCAAATGTGCAATCACCCAAATCATTTTGGGACATGACTCTAATGATCACCTCATCTCATTGAGGTTGGTTAAGGAGTCATCTCCTACATTCCAAATCCTATTTTAAATCCCCCCTTTTCATGACTTAAAGAAGAAGAAGAAGAACATTTTCATCCATGTAGATTTTGATCAAGCAAGACCAACTTTAGTTGGGTGAGATGGGTGTTTCGGTACTTCCCATCTCGTAATCTAACCCCCGAACCTCAAAACAAAGAATCTCTGTTTTCGTAATCAAACTTAGGCTACAATCAATAGGTTTTTCTTATGTTCCTCAAAACATAGGTGGCGACTCTAAAAACAAGTTAGACATCCTAGGATAATTCACCGCTCTAGCCAAGTCGTGGTTCCCCGGGGTATCTACAGTGGCGACTCCGCTGGGGATGTATTTGAGGGTTAAACTTGCATTCTGATCGAAATCTACATCTTTTCTGGGCATTCTGTTTCCTGATGGGGGAGGCGCGCGCGTCTGGCCTTTTAAGCCTAAGGCGCGCGCATCCCGCATCAAGAACCAGAATCGCCCACTTCTTCATGTTCTTCATCTCCTTCTTCTGTTATTCTGCACTAATCACTTCTGCAGGGGTTACAATATGAACATGGGACCAGGGAAATCCCCTGAGTCCAAAGTATGACATTCTGACAGGTGTGCCCCAGAAGCGCGCGCCTCCCATAGGCATTGCGCCATGCGCGCGCGTTCCACATCAGCACTCAGAGGCGCACGCTTCTGGGTTGGTTTCCCGAACAGAAACAGGTTTCAGTGACTGAGCAGAACAGTGGGGTGTGGGCACAGTTGCCTGCATCAAAACAGAATTGAACCCTTGGACTGTTTTAATTTTGTGTTTTATTTACCGGTCACACGGGTGATTCGGGAGTTGTAATTTTATGTGCTTATGTGTTTTGTGTGTTTTTCTTTCTTTTCAAAAAAAAAAATAAAAAAAAAATTTGTCACTTGTTAGACCTCACACTACATGCACATATTCCTATGAACTGCTCACTATCGAGTCGCACAAGTCCAACCCCAAACCCGTCGAGGCCCGTCCTAGAAAGTTTCAAGCTCCACCAGACCTTGGCTCTTTCGAAGCGGTAAACCTCAGCCCGTGGCGTAGTTCAAGACTACATGCCGGGGGTGACCTTTGAGCCTCATATTCAAGCCGAGCACAAACCACACAATTCTAGTTAGGGTCTAACACTCCGTGACTCAAGTCAGTTTCCATGTACCGAGATTTCCCTAAACTAATGTCTTCAAATCATACATGCCAACTTGTTGAAATGGACGTAATAAAAATCCGTCCCCAAAAAGTGGTTATTTTGGACGAAAATAAAAATCCGTCCCGCATGTATGCTTTACTACATTAATTTAGTTTAATCCCGATACATGTAGGATTCACAAGCGCGATGGAATCCGATGAGTATATGGGACCGCGAGATGGTCTATATACTAGTGTGACGATTCCATTATTTTCTTAGAAACCCCAAAAGGGATTCATTCCCTCCGACTTATAAAAAAAAAAAAAAGAGTCTTTTCTTATGTGGTTCGAGTCGTGTGCCCAACCGTGTGTTCTAAGCCTCTTCATGGACCGCAAGTGTTACTCAAGACTGACAAGGGCCTCTTCTGCAATATAGGTTCAATTGGTACTTACAAAGTCTACCGGGATTCAGCAAATCGGTTAGTCCATGAAGAGATCACTCCAACAGCTCCAACATCAACCATGACCGGCAGCAGCAACACCATGTCTCTCGAACAGCTCTCAACTATGGTCCAACTCCTCCAAGAGCAAGTCTCCACCCTTAACAAGGAGGCACAAAGCAAAGACGACATTTGGAAATCCCACCTCGACAGCCAAAGGGAGGCCCACGAGGCCGAAATGGGACTAATGAAAGAAAAGCTCACCAACCTTGCCAAGGGAAAGAACAAGAACAATGATGATGAATTCGAATGGACCGAGGGTTTGTTCAAGAGTCCTTATGTCAACACCCGCACCAAGAAAATGGGGGAACCAAGTTCCGAGAACAATGAGCCCAAAATGGTGGATTCTATCATGGCCTACATCGACCAAAAATTCAATGGGCTCAACATGGGGAAAGGCTCCGACACAAGCCTTTATCAATCATCCATCCTCATGAGTACTATGGCCGCTCTTCCCGATAAGTTCAAGATGCCCGACATAAGCAAATTCAAGGGCAACTCTTGTCCTATGGCTCACATTGAGACTTATATTTGGGCAATGGTTCCAAAGAAGGTCTCCACCAAGGTGATGGCTCAATGCTTTCCTCTCACTCTCGAGGGGGCGGCAAAAGATTGGTATGCTACTCTCCCGCTCACTGTCCGTCTTGATTGGGACTCCGCCATGCTTGCCTTCAAGAACCAATACCAAGGCAACACCACTCACCGCCCACAAGGAAAGAGCTAGAGAACACTACTCAATGAGACAATGAGTCCTTCATCGACTTCACAAGGAGATGGAATGACAAACTCTCTGAAATTGTTGAGAGGCCGAACACAAAAGAGCAAATGGACATATTTCTCAAGTGTCTCAAAATTGATCTCCGCACTCACCTAAGTGGGCTTGCTACTCCGACTTCTCCCAAATGTATGAGGCGGGGGTACGCATGGATGACTTGCTCAAGGAGATTAAGAAGACCACTCCTACTTACCGCTACAAGGCCGCTTCCAACTCCACAAAAGAGGCCTCGGTCAACGCCGTCACTATTGACAAGGGGAATTACAAAAAGGTTCCTCCACCTCAAGGGAAGAAGTCCCGAAGTGACCGTGTCTACACGCCTCTCCAAGGCATGACTCAAACCGAAGTGTTCGAGGTCCTCAAGGCAAAGGGTCAAGTCACACCGTGCAAGGGTACCAACCCAAGACGATCCAATCCAATCATGCTCACCACAAATATTGTGGCTACCACCAATATAGTGGCCACACCACCGAGGAATGCTTCGTCCTCCGCAATGTCATTCAAGATCTCATAGATAAGAAAGAATTTGTAGTGACTAATGACGAGCATGTCAATGTAATAGAGATAGGAGAACTCGAGGGGACCACCCATTCAATCCCAATTGTGAATGGGGGCCCCAATGTTATGAATAAACTTGACAATTCTTGTTATGTAGTGACTTACGATGAGGTAATGAGGGAAGTACTAGAGAATAGGAAAAAGAAGCAAGATGGGAACGTCAACATGCTAACTCGATCCGGTCGAGTCATAGCAAGCAACCCTTCCACTTCCGCACCGAGCTCCTCTTCTCAAAAGACGCAAGCTCACAATGCTCCCGAAGATCCTCTACTTGTCCAACTCAAGAAAACTCAAGCCAACATCTCTATTTGGGACCTCATTGGATCCTCAAAGAAACACCGAGATCTTGTCATCCGCAATCTCGATGATACATCAGTTTCTCCTGATACTACTCCCGAGGACCTCACGGCAATGATTGGTCACATTCATTTTGGCAACGTCATCACCTTTGCCGATATGGACCTTCCATCGTTTGGTTCCGACCACAACGAAGCTATTTACCTCAAGGTACGAGCAAGGGGAGGCCCGTCTCAAGAGTCTTAGTGGACGGTGGTTCCGCACTCAATCTCATGCCTGGTAGAATCATGGGCATACTGGGGCTTAAGGATTCTGATTTGAAGCCTTCTACTCAGGTAATCCGAGGTTATGACAGCACCGCCCGTACAGTCATGGGTATGATCGAAATAGACATTGAGTTTGGGAGCATGGTCATGTCCGTTCCATTCCAAGTGCTTGATATCCTGGCCTCGTTCAACTTACTGTTGGGTCGACCATGGATTCACAATGCTAATGCCGTACCATCAACTCTCCACCAATGTGTCAAGATCCGAAATGGTGATGAAATAGTGATCGTAATGGCTGAAAACATCACTATCCAGAGAAAGGGTGAGCCCGTCCACCAAGTTCAGCATGGTCTACCAGACTCCACTCTCTCCGGCGTCTCAATCAACGCCATTGATAAAGAAGGGGAAACGGATCATGGACCCCCAGCAATCACAAAGTCCTCCGCATGATGAGGAATATGGACTACTTCCCGGTTTAGGCTTAGGGAAATATCAGCAAGGAATCCTACATCCCGTGCAAGTCCCATTTGTCAAGAACACCTTCGGTTTGGGGTATGAGCCTTCCAAAGAAGACTTGAAACAAGAGCAAGTGATCAAGAACGAAAAGGCCCGAGCTCGTAAAGAAGGCCGTCGATATGAAGTCCCTAATCTAAGGCCTTATCGCAAGACGTTGAATGGTTATTTTGTCCGCCAAGGGAAGACGTTCCATACATGATCTTTCCGAGCCGTGGGTTAACAATAAAGGTGTCAAAAAGCCCGGCCTCGAAATCTTCTCCGATTGTGAGATCCAGATATCCGAAAGAGAACCAACTCCCATGTCGCCCCGTGAATGGTGGGGAAGGAAGATGACTATAGAATCCGAGACAGAAATCACCGTGGGGGAGGAACTGACAGATTTAGCCTCCATGTTTGAAGAGCTCGCCGTGATGAATAAATGCCAAGTTAACGCCATCCATGACACCGTCATCATGAACGAGACTCTCAGTGAGATCCCGCCAAGCTCCGAGCCGATCAACAATTGGTATTCAACAAAAGGTCCCGTGGTATCCGAGGAATTCTTAGTCCAAGAAATGGGTTGCATACCCCGCACAGCAACAAAGGAAGAGCAGCTCACACTTACTTTCGAGTCCGAGAGTGTCTCTAATACCCTCACCCAAGAGGATTTGGAGGCCATAGCCGAGCGTGTGTTTCCTTTCTTTGCTAATGAAAAATTTGATATTTCTGAGTACCCTGAGATTGCAAACATCATAAATGATGATTAACTAATAATGAACTTAACAAACAAGTTAATAACGATTCAAATTATGATGAAATAGACCACGAAAACACACACATACTTAAATGAACTTGCTCAACAAGTCCGTAGTCGTGGCGAGAATGGTCCAAAGGCTGACGAAGAATTGCATGTTGTTAATCTGGGTACCGAAGAAGAGCCAAAAGAAACCAAGATTGGAAGCTTCTTCAAGGGAGACGACAGAGACAGATTGACTGCATTACTATGGGAGTTCGTGGATGTGTTCGCATGGTCATACAAAGACATGCCGGGTTTAGACAGAAAGGTAGCGGAGCACAGGATTCCGATCAGAGAAGATGCCAGGCCAGTAAAGCAGAAGCTCAGAAAGATCAAGCTAGAATGGTCTCTGCAGGTCAAAGAAGAGATTGAGAAGCTCCTCAGTGTGGGGTTCATCAAGGTTATCGAGTATCCGACATGGTTAGCCAACATTGTGACAGTCAGGAAGGCGAACGCAAGGTCCGAGTTTGTGTAGACTTCCGGGATTTAAACAAAGCTTCCCCAAAGGATGATTTTCACTCCCTAATATCGACATGCTAGTCGAATCCACTGCTGCCTACGAGGTTCGCTCATTCGTGGATGGGTTTGCTGGGTACAATCAGATTCTTATAGCCAAGGAGGATCAACATAAGACAGCCTTCACAACACCGTGGGGTACCTTTTGCTACACAGTCATGCCATTTGGGTTAAGAAATGCTGGGGCTTCCTACAAAAGAGCCGTGACAGACTTGTTCCACGATATGATTCACAAAGAAATCGAGGTCTATGTGGACGACATGATCATTCACTCCAAAGGAACCGATGGCCAACACCTAATCGATCTCCGCAAGTTCTTCGAAAGGCTTCGTCAACACAAGATGAGGCTCAACCCTGCAATGTGCACATTTGGGGTTATCCGAGGCAAAGTTCTTGGTTATATGGTCACTGAAAGGGGAATCGAAGTAGACCCCTCCAAAATCAAGGCAATCATTGACATGCCTCCTCCAAAGACGCAGAAAGAGATTAAAGGTTTCATGGGAAGACTACAATACATCAGTCGGTTTGTGCACCAACTCACTTCCATGTGCGAGCCAATCTTCAAGCTACTCAAGAAGAATGTGGCTTTAGAATGGACCGATGCGTGCCAAGAAGCCTTCGATCAAGTAAAGCATTACTTGACGTGCCCTCCTGTTCTAGTTCCGCCGCACAAGGAGAAACCTCTGTTGCTTTATCTCACTGTCAATGATGAAGCCCTAGGGGCTATGTTAGCACAAGAGCAACGAGAGTCCACAAAGGAGAACGCCATTTATTTTGTCAGTCGCCGATTCCAAGGAGGCGAAAAGAACTACTCTATCTTAGAGAAGTCATGTGCAGCATTGGTTTGGGTCACTCAAAAGCTCAAACACTATATGGAAGCTTTTTCGATCAAGCTAGTAGCAAAGGTGGACCCGCTCCGCTACATCTTCGAGAAGCCTTTCATGTCAACAAGAATAGCCAATGGTACTTCATGCTCGCCGGCTATGATATCACTTATGTCACACTAAAATCCGTCAGGGGGAAAGTGTTCAGTGACCAGCTTGCCGAATTCCCGTATGACGAAGTGAAGGGGGAAGATGTACAGTTCCCCGACGAGCATTTAATTTGTACTGCAACCGAAGAAGACAAGTGGCAACTTTTTTTCGATGGCGCCGCCAATAAACACGGTTTTGGTATAGGGGTATTGCTTGTCGATCCAAAGACATCTACACTCCCATTGCCATACCCCTGGAATTCGAAGCTACCAACAACATTGCCGAGTACGAAGCATGCATAGCAGGGCTCGAAGCAGCTCTCGAAAGAAACGTCACGGAACTAGAAGTGTTCGGCGACTCTTTGCTCCTCATCAATCAGCAATCGGGAAATGGCGAACCAAGACTCGACTCTCCAACAGTATGGTCAGCACCTTGAAGAACTGGTTGAACAATTCCAAGAGATCACTTTCAACTACCTCGCAAGGGATACGAATCGCTTCGCTGATGCACTAGCCACTATAGCTTCATTAGTTGAAATGCCCAAAGGAAAATGGTGAAGCCTTTCAAAATTGCTCGAAGGAACAGTCCGGCATATTGCATGAATATCGAGATCAACGAGGTTCAAACAAACTCTCCGTGGTATTCGGATATCATGAACTTCCTCAAAGACGGCACTTATCCCGAGAACATCAATAAGAAGTCTCAAGCAGCTCTGCAAAGGTTAGCCTCTCGGTACGTACTGATTGGGGACCGAATCTATAAAAGGCACCACGACGGGATCAATCTCTTATGCGCCAATGAGACCGAAGCTCAAGAGATAATGTGTGAAGTGCACGAAGGAGAATGTGGACCCTACATGAATGGGTTTATGCTAGTCAAGAAGATACTTCGCATTGGTTACTATTGGAGCACTATGGAACAAGATTGTATCGAGAAAGTCAAAAGGTGTTCCAAGTGCCAATTCCACGCTAATCTGCAACATGCTCCACCCTCACAACTTTACAACATGGTCACACCTTGGCCTTTCTCTTGTTGGGGGATAGACATCATCGGTAAAGTCATCCTGCCGGGGAGCAATGGCAGTCATTTCGTCCTAGTGGCAGTCGACTACTTCACAAAGTGGGTCGAAGCACAAGCCTATCGAACCCTCAACGCCAAGAAATGTGGCCGAATTTGTGAAGATTAATATCATGTGCCGATACGGCGTGCCTCATGAAATCATTTCCGACAACGGCTCTCACTCGAGAAGGAAATGGATGCACTTTTGGTAGAATACAAGATCACCAAGCACAAGTCATCTCCTTACCGGCCCCAAGCAAATGGCGCAGTCGAAGCAGCAAATAAGACCATCGAGACCATCGTCAAGAAAATGGCCTCAACAGGAAGGGATTGGCCCGAGAACCTACCACATCAGCATTGTGGGGCTACCGCACATCAATACGATCCGCAACAGGAGAAACTCCTTATGCATTGGTCTATAGTTCTGAAGCCGTACTCCCTATCGAACTTGAAGTCCCATCTCTACGGGTCCTCCTCGAGAATCAAGTCAATGAGGTGGGACTGGATGCAAAGTCGATATGAACAACTAGCCTTGCTCGATGAGAAAAGGTTAAGAGCACTCGAACGCACAAGGCGTATCGGCAAAGGATGGCAAGAGCTTTCAACAAAAAGGTGAAGCCTCGAAACATCAATGTGGGAGATTTGGTTTGAAGACAACATCCTCCTAATGCCATGAATCCCCTGGGGAAATGGGGACCCCGATGGATCGGTCCATACGTGGTCAAAAAGATACTAAGCAGTGGTGCAGTCCGGCTCGTGGATTTAGATGGTGACCAGCTGCCAAAGGAGGTCAACCTCGACAAGCTCAAGAGGTTCTACGCTTAATAAACAAAGACCATAACAAAAAAAAAAAAAAATCGCTCGCTAGGTTGAAAACCCGCAAGGGCGGCCTAGGCAAAATTAGAGCACGTGCAAAAAAAAAGCCCGCTAGATTGAAACCCGAAAGGGCGGTCTAGGCAAAAAACAGGGTGCACAACAAAAAAAAAAAAAAAAAAAATTGTCTCTGTTTGTTTGAACTACGAAGACCTGAGCCTCCCAACTGGAGGAACGTAGGCAACCTTCGGGTGCGGTCTAAAACATATCAAAAATACCCAATTAACTTCAAATAACAAAATGCAATTTTTATTCATTCAATGAATTATTCAAACCATTACAACGGATTTATTGAGCAACAAAAGACATCAAACTACTAAATCCTAAAACAAAGTGGTCTAATTGCAATCTCTTGGGGTACAAAGAAAAATCTAATCTTTCTTAGGTTTGGGAACCCATTGCTTCTTGTTATGTACTTTAGTCTTCTTGGATGGGGACGGAACATTCTTGGGACCGCCAAGATGGGAGAAAACGCTAGGACGGGACGGAGCTTCATCAACGGCTTTCCTTTACCCTTATCAAGCGGAACCTTAGCAGGAACAACCATGGGACGCTTCCACACATATGAGGAATTTCCCTTACCTTTCTTCTTCTTGGGAAAATGACGGGGTCTATAGTCCCGCACATGAACCACCGGTCTCACGGGGTCACCAACATCGTCATTGGGCCTTCCCAAACGATCAAAACGCTCGGACGTTCTCCACCATCGAGACGGACCCCACAGCTGGAACGGCGTTCACCATTGGAACGGACTTCTCACCCTCGGGGACAGAAACCTTAACTTCAAAGGAGAAAGTCATTGGGGCCATTATAACAAGAATTTTGTGGTTTAGGGGGAGAAAGTGTTTGCAAAAGAATGCTGTGTGGCCATTCTGGTCGGAAATTGGTTCAAATTTATAGCTGTTGGAACATTCTGATCAGAAAAGAAAGGGGATGTAATTCAGCAGGCCAGAAGCGCGCGCCTCCGACCAGGGCTGCACAACGCCGCGCGCCTCCCACAAGCAAGGCCGATGCGCGCGGCTTTGACAGCAGTTCAGACAGAAACAGCCCTTGTCAGTTCAGAACAGAACCCAAGCACTTCAACATATCCAGCCTGCAGCAAAATCAAATCCCAACAACAAAAAAAGATTTCAAAGCATCGACAACAAGCACCCTATGGGCACACATTTGTTTGTAAAGAGTCGACATCTAAGAGATCGAGTCGTTAATAGAACATAAAAATGAGTAGTAAAATAAATAGGATTGTAAATACATGTTAAATGTTATTACAGGCAATAGTAAAAGTGTTTCAATCCCTCATCCTCTCAGCCACGACAGCTCGGGCACGTCATCACCAACACTGTGCTCACCCCCTGCTACCGCCCTCGGTCTCCTCATCGTCATCATCATCCTCATCATCATCATCATCCTCCAGACTCAGATGTCTCAATCACAACATCAGGACGGGTTCTCTTGGCAGCACCTCTCCCTGAGAACTGGCGCCGCCCCGCTCTGGCTACCCTCTCGGCTCAGACTCCTACTATGGCTCAGACTCCTGCTCAGCGACTACCTCGCCGAAGAGACAGCCTCATCAATGTCCAGCGCAACATCCCTGCAGCCTCGTCCCATGCCCCGAGCACCTCAGGCAGCTCCTCTCGCAGCACCAGAGACAGCACCAGCAGCATCTCTAGTCATGGCAGCAATATCCCTGCACAGCTCCAGCACCCTCTCCTCCAGCTGACGGAGACTCCACCTCATCCCTTTGTTCTGCCTACCCAAGTGCTTATAAGCAGCTACGGGCACCTGTTGCAACAAAGAACGGGGAAAGGAAATTACATCAATACAAAGAATAGAAAAACAAGACTGGAACTGAGAAAATGCAAAGATGGTCAGAAAAACATACCACAGCAGCCTGCGCGGGAGGCTCCCTCTCCAGTGACATATCCTCGGGAACAATCTCCCTCTGCTCCTCGAAGACCCCGAAGTTTGAATAAGTGTATATAGGAGGAGGCAAAGGAGGATCAAAACAATACCCGGCACCGGTAGATAAAAACCAAGCGGAGGTCGAAGGAGCAGCCTGTGATCTCTCGGATCAGCGAACATATAGCCCTGCATCAAGTTGTTCTCCCTGAAGAGGCCATAATCCTGATCCAAGTGAATATAAGGGACGGCATCAACCCCTACCATATATGCCGCACGATCAGCCTCTGAGAGCGACCTCCAGTTACGAGGGCAGAAAGGAGGAATGTCTGGAACTGCAGGACGAGGATGGGTGTAAAAGTCTGTCACCTGGGTACCATGCTGCCAAAATACTCTGTCTCCCAAGTACAGAGCCATGCACTCACCCGAACTCATCAAAAGCCGAGAACGGGTAGGAATAAGAGTGTGCTCAAACACTTGCTGAACTGATCTCCACGGATACAAAGAAAAGGCAACAGACTCAGGCCTCAGGGTGTCCAAGTGCCGTCGGGCCGAAGTAAGACTAATGGGATTCGTGCCAATCTTCACATTCCTCTCCTTATACGCCCACCGTGCGCAGTCCGGATACTGGGCTGGCCTTCCTTGGCAATCTTGAAATCCCTCAGATTCAGGATAGCAAAAGCCCAAAGCTGTAGACAAGAGGCAGAAACAAAGTTAATGACAGTCAACGAAAAAGGCAGTTATGACTAAGGCAAGGAGAATAATATAAAAGGGACAGTAAGTGGTATACCTCCCAAGCAAGCTGAAGCCCGTAACAGAGCTGGTAGTCGAGCGGCTGGTCAAATCCATGCCGTGATAACAAGCAGCCAAGCCCGCTGCGCCCCAGTTATACTGGCCGATCTGGTCCAAGTCCACTAACAAGTCAAGCAGAGCCAAAGAGGCCGAAGATCCCCCC
>JAOWBW010000151.1:1259063-1291256 GCA_026119855.1 Campanula takesimana | reverse complement strand
TGCGATATGCCCATAAAGCATCGTTCAATTTGGCAGTCCAATCTTTTCTTGAACTTGTAATAAGTTCGTCTTTTCAAGTATCCATTTAAGTTCCCGTTTTGACACTTCCCTTGCCGCTAGTGGAAATGATATCCCGGTACCCGTTTTGTGATGGACACCGTTACTTTTTCAATAGATCCTCAAATTGGCGTGTGAGAAGTGAGAAAAAAACCATCGTTTATTACTACCTTCGGGACCCCAAATCTCGGAAAGATGATATTCTTGAAAAGTTTCATAACGACCTTTGAGTCGTTTGTGGAGATGCCACGGCTTCTACCCAACACATAGTCCACCGCTACCAATATGTACTTGTTGTTGTAGGATGATGAAAATGGCCCCATAAAATCTATGCCCCATAGATCAAAGATCTCGACCTCTAAAATGTTGTTAAGAGGGATTTCCTTCCTTTTGAGATGTTACCGGTTCGTTGGCAATGATCACAAGTGATTACAAAATTTCGAGTATCTTTGTATAGTGTGGGCCAATAGAAACCTGATTGAAGAACCTTGGCGGCGGTTTTGGAGGTGCTTGCATGCCTGCCAGCCATAAGGAGAGGAGTGACAATGATGAAGAATGTTTACTCACCTCTTCATTAGGCACACACCGCCTAATGATTCCGTCTGCTCATTGCTTGAAAAGCAGCGGGTCCTCCCAAAAATAGTTCTTGACCTCCAAAAAGATTTTTTTTTCTTTGTTGATAACTCATTTCTGGGGGAATAATTCTACATGCCAAATAATTTACAATATCAACAAACCAAGGGGTTTCGACATTGCTTATGGCTAGTAGATGATCATCCGTGAATGAATCATCAATAGGAAGCTCTTCTTTTTTGGAGTCTTCCATATTTTTGGGGAGACGGGACAAATGATCCGCTACTAAATTCTCCGTCCCTTCTTGTCGCGGATTTCCAAGTCAGATTCTTGGAGAATTAGGATCCATCTTATAAGTCTTGGTTTGGCATCTTTTTTTGCCAATAATAAGTACCTTATCGCCGCATGATCGTGTACACAATCATCTTTGATCCCACTAAATATGACCGAAATTTTTCTATTGAAAAAACTACGGCCATAGTTCCTTTTCTGTGGTGGCATAATGGACTTGTGCTTCATCAAGTGTTCGACTAGCATAGTAAATGGCATGCACCTTATTGTCTTTCCGCTGCCCCAAAACGGCTCCCACAGTCACTTGCATCGCACATAATCTTGAAAGGGAGATCCAATCGGGTAGTTGCACTATAGGGGCGGACACCAAATGTGAGAGCCCGCGCCCGAGATGATCGGATCACCGCGAAATGACCGCCCGTGAAAGCGGTTCGCGCCCGTCTCGTGCTGATGCGCTTTTGGAAATGCGCTCGGTTCTCACACAATGGTTTCCTCTTGATGCTGTGATTTGATTGCAAGAGTCGCCACCCTCATTTTGATTTTAGGAAAAAATGAAGAAAAAACCTTTTTTTTTTGAGAAAATGGGTGGGGTCGGGGGCTAAGTTACGAGAAGAGAAGGGGTTAGGCACTCTTCTCGCCCGTGATGGTCTCTATATGCATGCCACTTATATATTCAATTTTATGCCCTTTAATTTTGATTTTATGCCCTACCAAAAAATGGTGATGTGAATATATATGGAGGTCTTCCTATTCTAGGAAGTTTCATTTTTATTCACAACCGGGAACTCGGTTTGAGTGGATTCCCCGATTGGTTTTCAAGAATGGTTTTGATCATATCAAGCAATAATACATCCACGGGAGGGAGATTACACAATTACACATATGCAAAAAATAGGGAGACAAATCCCACAAATAATAATAAAATATCCTCGACGGTGCTTTTGTTGATTTCGGTGACACTTTCCGTCCCCGAGCCGTCGTACCTGTCCTAAAAATCAATCCGATTCCAAAAATAAAAATTGGAGTTAATACCTGAATACTAGGGATCACAAGGGAGTTTTTGTAGACTTTTGGACCAAGTTTAGGCCCCAAACACATGCAATAAAGTTGATCACAAAATTCAGCCAGAAAAGGCAAACAGAAACCTTAGCATGTTTATCACCAATTTTCACCATCTTAGCTTGGGAATCTGACACAAAACCCAAAGAACAAAAGTGTAAGACCATGCATAAAAAAATGAATATAACAAAATTTGGAGTTCATAGGATGAGTTTTAGTGGTTCAAAAGGTTTCTGACATTTCAATGTCAGAAACTGGAAGTGCAGAATCTGAATTTTTGAGTTTGAAACATATGTTTGAAAGGAGCACTTCCAGTGACCCAAAAAATGTATAAAAAATATGATAATCATCCTGAGTTCGTGTAGACAAAATCCATGTTTTTATCTTTGTCCAGAAAAATTATTTCATCAATTTGAAGCCCAAGAACACAGCAAGGTACCACAGTGAATAAACAACTCAGAATCACTGAGACCCAATTTATGCATGAAAATATGATCTAGGCATGGAATCTGAAAATGAAACTTTAGGATCATATATTTAAACATGTTGTGAACAACTTTTGTTCTTTGACCTAAACCATAAAACCACTCTAAGATGGATTTACAAGCTCATCAAAATCAAGACTCTATACAGAAAGTAAAAACTGATTATATGAGGCATGATTATAGACCTCAAAACACTACTATATCTTCAAACAAGGAATGAAACTCAAGGAATTTGATATTTAACATGTTAAACAACATTATCCAAGAGCTATTTCTCAACAAATAATGATTTTCACATGCATGATCATGAAGGAAAGCCAAAGAGGGCAGATTTACGCCCTTGAGAGAAACATGAAGATTTTCATACACAAATTAAAGCATATGAATATTATGACTATTATGAACATATAATAACAAATAAACTGAGTATTAGCATCACATGATCATCATTTATATACATAAACAAAGCTTTACAAGCTAAAAAAAACATGGAAGATGAAGGAAAACCCTAGTCATTATTTGACTAGGTTCCAAACCACTCCCAATATTGCTTACATATCTAAAGAGCCAGGTTTACATAGAGTTTTACCTAGCTTTTGAGATTATGGGTGCTCCCTTTGTCAACCAAGGGAAGACTTTTTCTTTTCTTTTTGCTTTGTGTTTGATCAAAGTTTTGGCTTGATGTGTTTTTTTGTGGTTTGTTTGGTGATTTATGGGTGGTGTAGGGGTGGTGTATGAGTGGTGGTGTGGTGATGGTGTGGTGTGTGGTGTTCTTGTTGAGAGAGAATGAGAGTGGAGGATGGAAGGTTTTTTTTTTTTTTTTTTTTTTTTTTTGTGTCCTTCTTTTGAAATGGATGAGAGTGGTATATATAGGAGGAGGGAGGTGGTAAATTGGTTGTAACTTGGAGGGGGGAGGTTGTAAATTGGTGGATTCATCATCTATCCTTCTTGACTAAGGCTTTAAAGTCATCTTCCTTATCTCTGTTTCGGCTTTCCGCTCCGCAACTGCTCCGTTGCGCGCATCTCCGGTGTCCCGGTTGTCCGCGAGTCCAACATGAAAGTTGCTCGGAATATTTTTCTGGTCAGGCCAGTATATCTGAAATATTTTTGAGCAAGGAACGACAATAATATATTTTTTCCTCTTCTTGACCAATTGATAAGATATTTTGAGATATTTTCCAATTTGGATAACCATCTTTCCGGCTCCCGGCTTTTCGCTCCGTAACTGCTCCGTTGTGCGCGCCTCCGGTGTCCCGGTTGTCCGCGAGTCCAACATGAAAGTTGCTCGGAATATTTTTCTAGTCAGGCCGGTATATCTGAAATATTTTTATGAGCAAGGAAGACATAATATAGTTTTTGCTCTTCTTGACCAGTTGATAAGATATTTTGAGATATTTTCCAATTTGGATAACCATCTTTCCGGCTCCGGCTTTCCGCTCCGTCGTGCGCGCTCCGGTGTCCCGGTTGTCTGCGAGCCCAACATGAAAGTTGCTTGGAATAATTTTGTGGTCACGCCGGTATATCTGAAATATGTCAATTAGCAAGGAAAGGTAATAATATATTTTTAATGCACAGAATGGATAACAGCGAGCAGTTCGAGGGGTTGCGGGCCCCGTTTCCGGTCCCGCACCTCGAAAAAACGAAATTTTTGCTTGTTTGCTCGTTTTTTCGCTCTGATCATGAATTTGAAGTCCGTTTATCCATTCGATGCACCGATAAGGCTCACGGCAGTCCCGCACAGCCAAATCGAGGGTTTTAGGTCAATTTTCGGGTTTAGACCGATTCAAGGTGGGTTTTTAGGGGTGCGAGATCAGGGTATCTACAGAGCCCCTCGTCGAATCTCCTGGTTAAAGGGGATTCTACGATTCACTAAGAGACACTCGATATCGTCTAGGGTGTAACGGCTGGGTCCAAGGTAGGACTTCCTACGTATCTCTTTCGAGAATCAAGCCTCCGTAGTTCTAACTCAAACTATCAATCAAACACAGACAATGGTCGGTTCCGGTTTCCCGGTTTACCTACGTATCTCTCTCGAGAATCAGACCAAACGTAGTTCAGGTTTATTAAAATTTAAAGCAGGGGTAGCATTGAGATGCGATATCTCTTTGCTGGGGATGGGGGTTGGCATTGAGACATGGTTATGAGAATGGGCGACTGAGCTCACCAAGGTAAGCTGCCTACGTATCCCTTGCGGGAATCAAATCGCGGCGTAGTTCTGGGGAGGTACAACTCGGGCCCCCGAGATGACCAAGGTGGAATAACATAACTTCAACTGGGGAACGTACGACGTTGCGCAGTTCGGGGGAGGTAATCTCGGGCGCCCGAGAAGACCATGGTGTAACAACATAGCATTGCTGGGGAGTTGCATTGAGAAGCGAAGTCTCTTTGCTGGGGGTTGGTATTTGACCAACAAATTGCGAGAATTGGCGACTGAGTCCAACGTTGTGAACTGCCTACGTATCCCGCAGTGGGAATCAAGTCGAGTCGTAGTTCTGATTAGAACCGACTCGAACAATTAAGAGAAGGTTTAAGACCAACACGACTCAAGGGTTGACGCAAGGTACAATCCGAGTAAAGGGTGCATTGAGATTTGATCTCTCTTTGCAAAGGGATGGAAATCATGAAGGGAGAACGTACGACGTTGCGCAGTTCGGGGAGGTAATCTCGGGCGCCGGATAAGACCTAGCTGGAACAACATATCTTTTCAAAAGGGGGACCTACGACGTTGCGCAGTTCGGGGGAAGTAATCCCGATCTTTCGAGAAAACTGAGGGCAATAAACAACTGAAGCCATTTATGTACACAAGCTAAAATCAAGGATACGCTGCATTCTGCGCCGTCCAGATTCTTCTGCCTTTGTTTTTGCTGTGTGATGAGATTTTTGTACTTTTTTAAGCGATAGACCACCGCTTTGTGTGATCCACTGGTGCTGTTTTAACCCCGACTGATTCTTTTTTGCTATTGGGAGGGATAACAGGATCGGCTTCGTCCGTTGATCTGCAAATTAGCTTTGCATGCAGTGGAAAATGTGATTCACACAGATAAAAATTGGATTATTCTGACCGAACACAATCTTTCTTTTATTCTGAAATTCCGGATACTTTTTTTTTTTTTTTTTTAAATGACACCGACTCGCGATTAATGACCAACACTGAATCAAGCCCGGATTTCAGAGGGCGGCTGCGGTTATATTCATGATAAAGGGGACAAGGTTCAATGCCTAGGGATGAGGACAAGGAAAATGTCAGCTTTTCTAAGAGCCGCCGTACGGACGACTGACACCTTCTGCTGGGTTTTTGACTTTTCGAACCTTGCTTTTGGCTAGGGGGACGGGGAGACAACCCCTTTTGGAATACTGATGATTTAGGCCGAGTTTTTGGGAGGTTATAAAAGGGAGGGGGAGCTCTTCTTATTTCTCACACCAACCAACTTCTCCTTCTTTCCTGCTTTGCATCCTTTAGCTCATTTCCCTTCTAAAATGGCTAATCTTGGCCAAACCCTGGTTAACATCGAAGAATACCGGGTAGGACTCGACTGCTGGGTGAATTCATACCCAAATAATGTACGAGCGGTGCTAGAAGAAAACTATCATTTCAAGTTGCTCTTTACTCTGAGGAAGCTTCCCATTCAGTGGGAGATGATCCGCGGTGCTTCTGTTTTCTGGTCAACCCGGACCCACTTGTTCAATTTCAATCAAGACGAACTGTGTCCCACCTTTGAGGAATTTGCGCCATTACAGGCAATACCATTTACGGCGAGGCCATGGTGCCCACTTCCCGCAGGACACCTGCTCGGTGGCTCATTGAAACCTTCGGCTTTGATATTGACTTCTCAAGGGTTCTCCTTCATGGGACCCACCTTGACATTACTTGCTTCCCCGAACTCTTTGGCGAGGCTGACCCTCATAACCCGGTGTACTCCGACCGTAGGGACTTTGCCTTGGTTATGTGCCTATTTGCAGAGATGTTTTTCGTTTCTTACGATGGCTTCATCGACTCAAGGATGGTGGACATCGTTGATTCTTGCAAGCGTGGTGCCGGCAACGTGATGACTGTCCTCTTGGCTGAGACTTTGCATGGGCTGGACGGCTACTATCCCAGAGGTGATGCTTTCACGTCGGGAAGCCCCATTCTATTGCAGATCTGGCTTCAGGAGCATCTCAAGATCATTCGGCCGGTGTCGAATCCAGACTATACCCCTTCTATGCTTCCAAGGCGAGGTTTATACAGGCAAAACTGCACTACCGTCAAGGAGTGGGTTGGACACTTTTGGCGGATCACATCGGCAGACATCACGTGGGTGCCTCCGCATTGGGGTTTGAGCAGGTATCTCATTACGAGTGCGGGTCATTCCTTCATCTGGCTGGCTGGGCTTCGCTCCACCACTTTCTACTTGGGCCAACGGGTGGCTCGCCAGTTCGGACAAGTCCAAGGGATCCCCTTTTCTGACCTTCCCATCACAGATAATTTGCCGGTGAGTACCAACATATGCAACTTGATCAAAGAGGTTTGGTAT
Organism: Campanula takesimana; assembly: GCA_026119855.1. NCBI lineage: Eukaryota > Viridiplantae > Streptophyta > Magnoliopsida > Asterales > Campanulaceae > Campanula > Campanula takesimana. The sequence continues at coordinate 1,284,277 of JAOWBW010000151.1, read as the reverse complement.
CAGAATGGTGCACACATCGGTCGAGGCAGGCGCCGGGGTGAAGGGGACACATTTTATGAACCCACTTTGGAATATCTTGAGTGGTTGGGCCCTCAAATTGCTGAAGAAACCGCTACCATTGCAGCTTTGGTACTGGAGCTCGTAGGTCCAGAAATTCTGTCTGGGGATTACTATTCCCAGATAACAGGGCCGACAGTTTTCCAGAATCAGATTGGCGGGAGTCAACCACGCAGCGGTCATCGATCCGGACGCCGCAGAAATGATCGGGGCTCAACTTCAAGGAACACCCAGCCTGATGCAACGAACTCTGAGAATCAAAGGGGAGAAAGCTCGACGGGTCCTTATCCGAACGTGTTCGATCGTCTCAGTCCCTGAATAAAGTTTCAGTTATTTTCGCTTTAATCCTTGGTTGCCACGCCAAGATGATGTGTTTTTATTTCAAAGTTTGTTGTGTTTGTTTTTCCTTTTGAATGTAATGTTTGCAAGTTCAACGTGGGGAATAAAAAGATTTCTTTACTTTTAATGACCGGACCCGAAGGTTGCCTACGTTCCTCTTTAGAGGCTCAGGTCAACGTAGTTCGACACAGTTACATGAAATTTTGCGCGCCTCCTGTTTTTTACCTAGAACTGCCCTTTCGGGTTTTCACCTCTAGTGGGGCTGTCTTTTTTTTTTTTTTTTTTTTTTACAGACTCGATAGGAAACACAAATCTCTGCGTCTTCTACGCATAATACTTCTTCAATTTGCTGAGGTTGCAGGGCTGAACAAGGTCTTCTCCAAATTCAGTTTGCAGGAACACGGCTCCACCAGACTGTATCTTCTTGACAATGTAGGGGCCCAACCACGGAGACTTCCATTTCCCTCGGGGGTCGACATAACTTGGTGGCTTTTCTCGCAGCACAAGATCTCCCATTTTGATATTGCGGTCTTTCACTTTCTTGTTAAATGCTCTGGCAATTCTGCGCTGGTACGCACGATTGTGCTCAAGGGCCAACAACCGCTTTTCATCGAGCAATGCTAACTCTTCATGGCGACTTTGTAACAATCAACTTCAGACACTTGATTCTCAAGTAGCACTCTCATAGAGGGGATTTCAAGCTCAATCGGGAGAACTGCTTCCATGCCATATGCAAGTGAATAAGGAGTAGCCCCAGTCGGTGTTCGAACAGATGTGCGGTATCCCCACAAGGCTAAAGGCAGCTTCTCGGACCAATCTTTTCCAGTGATAGCCATCTTTCTAATGATGTTCTCCAGGGTTTTGTTCGCCGCTTCTACCGCTCCATTGGCTTGGGGTCGATAGGGGGATGACTTGTGTCTGACCACCCAGAATTCGTCAAGCAATCGGTTGACTTCCCCTTCAAAGTGAGTTCCATTATCTGAGATCATCTCATAAGGGACCCCATATCTGTAGAAAATGTTGGTACGAATGAACTCGGCTACCTTCTTGGCATTCAAAACTTTGTAAGCAGCGGCCTCAACCCACTTGGTGAAGTAATCGATAGCTACGAGCACGTATTCTTGCCCACCCGAACCTTTCGGTTTGACCTGACCAATAACATCTATCCCCCATGTGGAGAAAGGCCAAGGAGCAGTTGATTGATAAAGAACGTGTGGCGGCAGATGTTGTAGACTAGCGTACCGCTGACACTGATCACAGGTTCGCACTTTCATCATACAATCCTTTTCCATCGTGGTCCAGTAGTACCCTTGCCTCACTATCTTCTTAGCGAGCATGTGCCCATTCATGTGGGGTCCACACAGTCCCCCATGGATTTCATCCATGATTCTATTCGCCTCAGTCTTATCTACATAGAGCAAATTTGGTCCGTGATGATACCTTTTGTACAACTGATCTCCGGAAATCACAAATTGGGAGGCCCATCTGCGCATTGCAATCCTTGCCCTTTTGTCCCTTTCTGGAGGGTAGGTCCCATTCCTGAGCACATTCCATACGTCTGTATACCACGGCTCTTCATTCTCTTCGCTTTCTAGCTCAATATCCAGGCAGTAGGCTGGGATTGATCTCTTACTAACCACAAACGGCTTTACCATAACATCTGCAGGGAATTCCATGATGGAGGCTAGGGTAGCCAATGCATCTGCGAATCTGTTTCGGTCCCTTGGGAGATAATGGAATGAGATATCTGAGAAGCGTTCTGTGAGCGCTACCAGTCGAATATGATACTGCTGTAGTCTTGGATCCAGGATTTTCCATTTTCCCTCGACCTGATTGATGATCAAGGCGGAGTCCCCGAACACTTCAATTTCTTTGACCCCTCGATTTAATGCTTCTCCCAGGCCGGCGATGCAAGCCTCATACTCTGCTGTGTTATTCGAACAGTCGAAGTCTAACCGGATAGCAATGGGCGTGTGCCCATCACTTGGATCAATGAGCAAGATTCCAATTCCGAAACCTCTCTTGTTGGCAGCCCCATCAAAGAAGAGTTGCCACTTATTCTCCGAACAATCAACAGTGTAGATCCCTTCATCGGGAAACTGAGCTTCTGGTCCGGGATCAAGATCAAGAGCCAAATCTGCAAGCTGGTCTGCTATCACCCTTCCTTTAATGGACTTAGGCGTTGCGTAAGTCATATCAAACTCGCTTAAGAGAAAATCCCACTTGGCCACTCGATTGGACATGGTTGGCCTTTCGAGGATGTACTTCACTGGATCCATTCGGGATATAATCTGGACAGGTAAGGATTGCAGATAAATTTTTAATCGCTGCGAGACCCAAACCAAACCGGTACATGCCTTTTCCAACGCTGAGTAGTTCAATTCACTCCCTTGTAGCTTTCTGCTAACAAAAATAGATGGCACTTTCCACCCAGGAGTCCTCTTTTTCTTGTGCAAGCATTGCTCCTACTGCAGTATCAGTAACTGTTAGGTACAGTCGTAAGGGTTTGTACGAATGAGGTGGCGCCAAGACCGGTGGGCTTGTCAAGTATTCTTTGACCTTTTCAAAAGCAATCTGGCATTCTTCATCCCATGATCGATCGGTGTCCTTTTTTAGGAGCTTAAAGAGCGGTTCACACATCATGGTTAACTGCCGTATGAATCTGCTAATGTATTGAATCCTTCCCAAGAAACCTTTCACCTCTTTTTGAGTTCGAGGTTGAGGCATTCCTGTGATGGCCTTTATTTTGTCGGGGTCGACTTCAATCCCTTTTTCAGTTACCAAGAAACCTAAGACTTTGCCTCGGACAGTACCGAATGTGCATTTAGCAGGATTCAATTTCATGTGGTACTTCCGCAACCTTTCGAAGAACTTTCTGAGGTCAATCAGATGCTGAGCGCCTTCTTCAACTGAGTGCACAATCATGTCATCCACGTAGATTTCAAGCTCTTTGTGGATCATGTCATGAAAAAGGGTCGTAGCACCTCTTTGATAAGTGGTTCCGGCATTTTTAAGACCGAAAGGCATCACAGTATAGCAGAACGTCCCCCACGGGGTGATGAAGGAAGTTTTCTCTTGATCTTCTACTACCATCTTAATTTGGTTATAACCCGCCATTCCATCAACGAACGACTTCACTTTGTGCATTGCAACCGAGTCCACCAAAATGTCAATATTTGGTAACGGGAAATCATCCTTCGGGCAAGCCTTGTTGAGGTCTCTGAAATCAACACATATCCGGACTTTGCCGTTCGCCTTTTCAACTGTGACCATATTGGACAACCATTGGGGATACTCCACAACTCGGATGAAGCCTACTTGTAGCAGCCTCTCGATCTCCTCTTTAACCTGAAGGGCCCACTGCGGCTTGATTCTGCGTAGTTTCTGCTTGACCGGTTTGGCGTCAGGAAAGGTAGGAATTCGGTGTTCCACGATCGTCGGATCTAACCCTGGCATGTCTTCATACGACCAGGCAAACACATCAACAAATTCTTTGAGTAAACTGATCAGCTGTTCCCTGTCAGCCCCTTGCATGAAGCTCCCGATCTTCATTTCTTTGATTTCTTCATTCAGCCCCAGATTGATGGTAGACAGATTTTCCCCACAGGCTTCTAATTTTCGTTCCCCACGCTGTTTTGCTAACCTGTTTAACTCGATTAAATAGTCTTTTTCATCTTGACTTATGTTTTTTAAAGATTCATGATTAACTTTAGTTGTTGTTAAATTTTCATTTGTTAAATCATTTTTTAAAATATTGGCAACCGAGGAGTAAGCGGAAATAGAGGAAACTTCATTCACAAAAGAGGGGAGTACAAGCTCGGCGACCGAGTCGAGGTCCTCGACAGTGAGGTCTTCTTCGGGAGTCCCGGAAACAACATTAGATAGCACAAAGGGTTCAAAAGCGGGGCCATCAGGGCGAACATAACCAAACTGCTCCACCAGAGTGTCAGTAGTAGCGAGCGGGCCAGTGGTTCTGGACCAGTTATTAAGTGGTGCCACTGCCGGCTTGAGGTGCTTCACCGGGTCATAAGCTTCACCATTACCATTTTCGATCATAACCACATATCCGTCTTCAAGACCAATTCCTTCAAACAACCCGAAGACATCATCTTCTTCATCAATATTCCACGGAATAATCGGGTCCAGTTGCTTATAGGAACTGCCCACATCAAAGTTTTCATCGACCATCTTGATATTCTCAAATACTTCCCATCCAGCATGAGGCTTTTCATTAATGCCAATAACTGGCTCAAAAGGCATAACATACATGACATCTTCAACTTTGGAAACAAAATATCCCTTCCAGGACTTTTCATAAGGACGGAGTGGCGGGAACTTATAGGTCCTTCCACTTTTGATAGCAGTCTGTCTCTCCCTTTTCTGACGTACAGCTTCGGCGATTTCGGCAGGAGTCGGTTTGTAGCCAAGCCCAAAAGGAAGGAAGAAAAATGGAACATCATCCTTGATAGGTTCAATGCACCCTTGTTTCTCTTTTCCAAGCCCCATCATAGGCAGGAACTTCATCTTCTTGACCATATTCAAGGCCATTGAATCTCCATACCTGGTCCGCTTTCTACCAATTAGATTGGTCTCCTTGACTTATTCAATAGCATGGATCCGAGCTTGTGGGATCACTTCAAAACCACTCAAGAAGATGCCAGTATCTTTGTGCTCAATTCCCAAAATCGGGAGGTCATGAGCTTGCGTATCATCTTGGGCATGAACTACCACTACATGATTGTCGTGGATGAACTTGATGCACTGATAGTAGGAGGAAGCTACCCCTCTTACTCCATGGATCCAAGGGCATCCCAAGAGTAGACTGAATGAGGACTTGATATCAATCACTTGAAATTCAATCGGCATGACAAGAGGGCCAATGGTGAGAGTGAGAAGGACAACACCCAGAACATAGCGACTGGTGCTATCGTAAGCACGAACCACTTGAGAAGATGGGGCCAAATCAGTTATCTTGATTCCCAAATCTGCGAGAACATGCACGGGGCATACATTTACTGAGGAGCCATTATCGATCAAAACACGAGCTAAGTGCTCACCTCCGACCCCAACTGTGATGTGCAGAGCCTCGACATGATTAAGACCAATTTTTGGTGCATCGAGATCGGTAAAAGTGATGATATTCCCAAAATGAATGTTGCCGATCATGTGGACAAGGTCATTGGGTGAAGTCTCGATCGGGATGACAGCTTGAGCAAGAGCTTTAACCAACACGTCTCGGTGCTCATGTGAAGACGAGAGCAAACCCCAAATGGATATATTAGACTGGGTTTTCTTTAACTGGGTCAAGACCGGGTTCTCGGCGACCTTCTCTTTCTGAGTGGGGACTTCTTCTTTATCCTTTCCCAATTCACTTGCCTCGGGATTTGGAGGCTGATAGGCTCTTCCCGAGCGAGTGAGGTGATTCACATTTCCGCCAACCCAAGTGGCCTTTTGCTCCTTAACAGCTTTAGCACTAGACAAAATCGAATCCCAAGAGATCATATGGCATTCAAAATCTTCGGAGATAACAGGAGTTACAGTGTAATTCAAAGCTTTCTTCGGAACGATGAAACTAGTCCTTGAGTAGTTTCCTTCAAACTCGATCACATGGATCCCTGGCAAGGGATTAGTCACCACATTTGGTTGGGGCGGCTTCTGAATGAGTCCATCGTCTATCATGTCTTGCAGAGTGTGTCTCAAACTCCAACATTCATTTGTCGCATGACCAGGTGATACGTGGTATGCACAATATTTACTTGCATCCCAATTCTTAGGAGGCAGATTAGGCGGGCGGTATCCTTCTATCGACTTTAGTACTCCTTGGGCGACCAATCCTTGAAAGATAGTAGACAATGGAGCGCTGAATTTATCAAAATGGCGATCTCTACGATTTCCACCATTCCTTCACTGATCGGTGACAGAGTTCACAGACCCGTCTTGATTATAACACGGAGGTGCCCTGTTGTAGCTGCTCTGGATTGGTCCCACATTGCTGTTCCAAAAAGGAGCAGGGGTCATGGCAACATTGTTCACAACTGGTGCCGGGGCTTTAGCAGCGGATCGGAATCTGTAGGAGCTAGGAGAAGAATCTAGCTTGATCACCCTAGTTCGGACATCTTCATCAATACGAGAACCCACATCAAGAATAGAAGCAAAATCTGGAAACAGGAGATATTTCATCTTATCTGCATACACCGGCTGAAGATTCTTAAGGAAAATACGAGTTTGCTCAGCACTGTCAGGCCTCTCCAGAGTTTGAGCAACTTTCTTCCTCCACCTACTTGCAAATTCAGAAAGGCATTCCTTCTCACGCTGAGCACACGAATCGAGGTCACGACGGATCTTCTCCCAGTTGGAGTTATCTTTGTATCGCTTCTGGAATTCATCCACGAGCTTCCCCCAATTATCAACCAGATTGGCATCCACAGTCATAAACCACTGCTTAGCGGCTCCTACCAAAGTCAGATGGAAGTTGGAGGCCATCGCACCAACATTAGCCCCACGAGACTGCATTGCATGAGCGTAAGATTTCAGGTGGGCCATTGGGCAACCTGTACCGTCAAATTTCTCCACATCGGGCATTTTGAATTTAGGAGGCAGAACAGCAAATGGAGATAATTTCAAGGAATCTGCAGAAAACCCCCTTTTATTCATGACCTTTCTCAACATTTCTTTCATTTTTCTCATTTCAATCTCAGCTTTAGTAAGGGGTACATATGGGACACCCTTGTAGAACGCTTCCATTTGGCAGACTAGGTTAGGATCTTGCCCCTGGGAAGTTCCTTGATTAATCTGAGAGGCACCACTAGCAAACGCACCAAAAGCGTTGGGCTGCTGATTCGGATACAGAGTCTGCATATACTGAGCAAAGGCATTATGATCAGGCGGATACTGAGACGGATGCATAGCAAAATTTGCTGGATTCGGGATGAAGGGCTGGTGAGTGCCACTGAAGTCTGGATGAGCCACATTACCCTGAGGAGGGATGTTCTGGTGATGACTCTGGCCGATGGTGTTGCTACCAATAGGATTCAAGTTGATGGTAGGGATGCCACTTCCATTGGGACCTGTATTGCCATTGGGATTAGGATTGGGAACCCCATTTCCGGTCTGATTAACGTTCGGATCGCCATTGGGATTTCTGTTGGGGTTGCCATTGGGAGCCCCATTACTATTCTGATTCTGCATCTGCACAAGTGTAGCCAGTAGCTCATCTTGCTGAATCCTCATCTGACCCAACACATTCTTCTCCAACCATGCTTGAAGACCTGGTGGCGGCACATAGGCTTCCTCATTTCCTTCCTGGGCCATTGCAATAGCTTCTTCGGTTACAGGCACTGTCTCGGCAACTCAGATCAACCTCCCCTTACTGTTTCTAGCTCCCCCTTTCCAAGTAGATGCCAGGTTTAGAGTATCTGAAAGGGATGGTGTTTAGGGCTGATTAGAGAGTGAAAAGGATCGAGATTTTCCGAGTTTGATTCAAAAGGAGTTCAAAAATCAAAATCAATCCTAGAATGCCGGATAAGCACTTGCTTTATTTTGACATGTTTTTGCATGAATCTTGGAATAGTGGATACCATCTCCAAAGTATAGGACCAACGTTTTTCACCTGTACTGTACTATTGGCCGTCCGAGCCCCTAGCGAAGGGCCTATACTCTTTCTGGGATCCACCATTCGGTTACGGTCTATGTGAGGGTCTTGACAATTTCAAGTCAATCCAAGAATTTCAACATGATATCCATAATTGAGGTCGATTATAACCTTTTGGGAATTCATAGGATTGAAGTAAAATTATTTAGACAAAAACCGACATGAAGTCTGTGACGTGTTATTTTTGAAAGAATATGGACATCGCATTTCGGCTTTTGAAGCTTGGCTTACACCCATCACAGCGACCGTATGCGCTGCTAAGGGGGAAACAGTATACCGTTGACCCTATGGGGAAGTCAAGTGAGCTCCCTTATGCCCCAGGTTTACCGTCTCGGGTTTGAGATTCTAAGACGCTTTTCAAAAAACGTGCATGTGTGTGAGGTATCTATGAGTTCGAAAAATCATTTTGAAAGCACGTAAAGAAAACAAGAAAATCATTTTTTTCCTTTTTTTACTTGTTTTACCCCTTTTTTGGGGAATCACTCACCACGCAATGCATATATATATATACAAATAAGATAAGCGAAAAAACGCCCCTGCAAAACAGAGGTTAGGGCACAGATATATACACCCCAAGTAAGGCACATAAAGCATGGCACACAAAAAGATTTAGAGTCTAGCCCATTTTAAAACAACTCCCCAGCAGAGTCGCCACTGTGAGAGCCCGCGCCCGAGATGATCGGATCACCGTGAAATGACCGCCCGTGAAAGCGGTTCGCGCCCGTCTCGTGCTGATGCGCTTTTGGAAATGCGCTCGGTTCTCACACAATGGTTTCCTCTTGATGCTGTGATTTGATTGCAAGAGTCGCCACCTCATTTTGATTTTAGGAAAAATGAAGAAAAAACCTTTTTTTTTTGAGAAAATGGGTTCGGGGGCTAAGTTACGAGAAGAGAAGGGGTTAGGCACTCTTCTCACCCGTGATGGTCTCTATATGCATGCCACTTATATTCAATTTTATGCCCTACCAAAAAATGGTGATGAAATATATATGGAGGTCTTCCTATTCTAGGAAGTTTCATTTTTATTCACAACCGGGAACTCGGTTTGAGTGGATTCCCCGATTGATTTTCAAGAATGGTTTTGATCATATCAAGCAATAATACATCCACGGGAGGGGAGATTACACAATTACACATATGCAAAAAATAGGGGAGACAAATTCCATAAATAATAATAAATATCCTCGACGGTGCTTTTGTTGATTTCGGTGACACTTTCCGTCCCCGAGCCGTCGTACCTGTCCTAAAATCAATCCGATTCCAAAAATAAATTGGAGGTTAATAACTGAATCTAGGGATCACAAGGGAGTTTTTGTAGACTTTTTGGACCAAGTTTAGGCCCCAAACACATGCAATAAAGTTGATCACAAAATTCAGCCCAGAAAAGGCAAACAGAAACTTTAGCATGTTTATCACCAATTTTCACCATCTTAGCTTGGGAATCTGACAAAACCCAAAGAACAAAAGTTTAAGACCACGCATAAAACATGAATATACCAAAATTTGGAGTTCATAGGATGAGTTTTAGTGGTTCAAAAGGTTTCTGACATTTCAATGTCAGAAACTGGAAGTGCAGAATCTGAATTTTTGAATTTGAAACATATGTTTGAAAGGAGCACTTACAGTGACCCAAAAAATGTATAAAAAATATGATAATCAGGCCGGTATATCTGAAATATTTTTATGAGCAAGGAACGACAATAATATATTTTTTGCTCTTCTTGACCAGTTGATAAGATATTTTGAGATATTTTCCAATTTGGATAACCATCTTTCCGGCTCCGGCTTTCCGCTCCGTCGTGCGCGCTCCGGTGTCTCGGTTGTCCGCGGGCCCAAATGAAAGTTGCTTGGAATAATTTTGTGGTCACGCCGGTATATCTGAAATATGTCAATTAGCAAGGAAATGTAATAATATATTTTTAATGAACAGAATGGATAACAACGAGCAGTTCGGGGGGTTGCGGGCCCCGTTTCCGGTCCCGCACCTCGAAAAACGAAATTTTTGCCTGTTTGCTCGTTTTTTCGCTCTGATCATGGATTTGAAGTCCGTTTATCCATTCGATGCACCGATAAGGCTCACGGCAGTCCCGCATAGACAAATCGAGGGTTTTATGTCAATTTTCGGGTTTAGACCGATTCAAGGTGGGTTTTTAGGGGTGCGAGATCAGGGTATCTACACCAAAGCTTCCTTTAAACTATTGAAAGCTTCAAGACAAAAACTATCGAACACAAATGGAACATCTTTCGTTAGTAGATTAGTTAAAGGTTTAGAAATATTTGAAAAATCTTTTATGAATCTCCGGTAAAAACCGGCATGTCCCAAAAAGCTTCTCACACCCTTAACATTGGTGGGTGGAAGTAATTTTTCAATAACTTCTATTTTAGCCCTATCTACTTCTATTCCCTTTTCGGACACCATGTGCCCAAGAACAATCCCTTCATTGACCATAAAATGACATTTTTCCCAATTAAGCACTAAGTTGACCTCTTCGTATCTTTGTAAAACTTTGGACAAATTTATCATACATTCATCAAAAGAGGAACCGTAAACAGAAAAGTCATCCTGTTAGTACCCGATCTCAAGAAAGAGGACTTCCTAGACCTTTAGGAACCTCTGAGGACCTTTTAGGCAATTATAACCTGACAGGGACTTACCCGACAGTTCTCCAGAGTTCTAGATGGACGAAATCAGTTCTAGATCGAATTCCATCAGGATATTGACCAAATCCCGATAACAAAGTGATGAGATTTCACTGAGATCTTGATAACAACGCTATCCAGCGACACTGTCCACGTGGCCAGTGTGGGAGTTGACCGCGCGGCCACTTCTTCCATCCCTGGTTACCTATAAATAGGTGCCTCCAGCCCCAGGAATCAACACACAATTCATTCTGTGAGTTTCTGATTCAAAACTGACGAAGAAACTCTTAGTTTAAGCCTTTCTGGCACCTTCGAAGCCTCTTCGAATCTTCAAGAAGCTTAAATCATAGTTCTTGCTGATCAATGTGAGTCTTGTTACTTTTCTTATTATGTTCTTAGGCTAGATCTATATTATGCATGTTTTCATTATGTTTATTCATTCATATTCATATGTTCTTCATGCATTCTTCATGTTCTTAGTCTAAATTCATAATAAATGCTATATTTAGGGTAGCGATCTTCATGCTTACATGTTCATTCATATGTTTCATGATGTTCTTATTATTATGCTAGATCTAAGACTTATCCATGCGTAACATACTAGATCTAGGGTTTTAATCCCTATTATGTGCATATAACATAGCCGATGATGATCCTAGGGTTTCATCAAACCCTAATATGATCTAGGAACTACTTCTAACCCTAATCTTCCCCTTCTTTATGCATGATCCCGCTTTATCATCTCTATTCTAATTATCAATGAACTACGCTGACCTGAGCTTCTCATGATGAGAAGAATGTAGGCAATCTTCGTATCCGGTCTCAAACACTAACACACACACACACACACATTGACCATGATAGAAAGACTGATTCGTCGGGCAATAGGAGTGATCACTGTTATATTCTTCTTTTATTGTAATTTGACCCCCGAACCCTATTATTCCCATAAATGGTTTTCTCAATGTTATAACTACAAATAAAAAAACGTGGCGACTCTCACTTTCAATCGGACGTATTCACAGTGGCGACTCTGCTGGGGATTTTTTTTTTTTTTGAAAACCTTTTTCAAAACTTAAGAGGGTCTAACTTTCAATTACTTCATGATTTTGTGTGTGTTCAAACTGCCCCGCGCACTCTTTTTCTTCAAAAAACTGCACTTCTGCAATTTCTCAAGTTTCTGCAACTTACATCCGTACGCCTGTCTTGGATCCGTCCTCCCTCTGCTAAGATGTACAGCTTCCCTTTCCTGCAAAACGGGTTCTAACGATTTCCTACAGGTTTTTGTGTTCATAGTATGTTTCAATGTTCTAGATCTGCTCTATTATGTTCGTTTCATGCTTAAATACTATTACTATGAATTGTCATGCTAGTATAACTCTTCATGCATTACACATCATTCCTAAAAATTATAATCAAAATCGTACACTACCACTAGTCCGTGTCACACTGCACACCCTACTCCGGATAATCCTCCGAGTGCACAGATTCAGGTCATCCTGTCGCCTTTATCTTCGTGGCACCCGGGTTATCTAACTCACCGTGTACGCTTGCGAGCGGTTGAGGTTAAACCTTGTCCGTGTCTAAACCATGCACCTTGATCGAGTTAAGAACACTTATCAAAACAGTAATCTTAACCTTACTAAAATCATTCATCATGCTGCATGAGTCTACCTTAGATCAACTCTAGTCAACCTTCGACCCGTTTAGGTCAACCCGTCATCGACTCGTCTAGGTCAACCTAGTCTACCATAGATCAACTTTGGTCAACCGACCTACCTCTAACCTATCTAGGATTCCCTGTCATCTAGACCCATCTAGGTCAACCTTTGACCTCCTTAGTCAACTTTGACCTGCTTAGGTCAACCTACCTATCACTAACCCATCTAGGTCAAATTACCCATGTCTCGACTCGCTTAGGTCAACCCTACCTCAACCAACTTAGGTCAACCCATCACCTTGACCCATCTAGGTCAACCTGTCACCTTGACCCATCTAGGTCAACCCGTCACCTTGACCCATCTAGGTCAAATCCATCACCTTGACCCATCTAGGTCAACATGTCACCTTGAAACGTCTAAGTCAAATCCGTCATCGACCCGTCTAGGTCAAACCCAACATCTTGACCCATCTAGGTCAATCCTTCATCTTGACCCTTCCTTTAGTCTAGGTAGCTGATCTTAGATGACCCACCTCTTGGTCTACCCATGTCAAACCTTACCCGACTCATTCAAGTCAAAAACCACCTTACATATGGTCCCTCTACCTTTACTTGACCAAGGTCCGAGTCATGTCCCTTTCTCCTTGACCTCTATGGTCATATTCTAATACTTATAGTCTTTAAAATCACTGACCTCTTGCGGTCACTCTTTCAAATATCTTACTACGGTGACCTGAGCCTCTCATTGTATGGGACCTCTCCCGCATGGTAAGGGGAACGTAGGCAGCTCTGGCCCGGTCATACTTTTAGTCTTTTCATTCAAAGTACATTTCAAAAATACGGAGATCGAGTCTTTTTCATAAAATTGGTTTTATAAACGATGCCTTGTTATTAATTATAAGTCTAATTTAATTCAAATACTTAACTCCTCCACCACCACTACAGAATCCTGCATTATGTCTGCCGAAGGAATCATCGAAGTCTCAACAGAAGCTGCCACCCATGGTCTCGAGACAACTCTCCACCCCAACACTGTTCTCAAGGAGCAAGAATCCCACTTCAACACCATTCTCAACGACCAAATGGTCCATCTTAACACCGCTCTCAACAACCAAGCGGCCCACTACGAGACTATCCTCAACAAGCAACCGTCCCACTATGAGACTATACTCAATGAGCAAGCAACCCTCTCCCGAACTGCTCTCGATGAACAAGAAGCCTACTTCGAGACTGTCCTCCTCAGGCAATCAGACCACTTTCAGAAAGAGATTGTTGGTCCCAGAGGGCAACAAGGGTATAGAACCGCTAGAGGGGGGGGTGAATAGCGGTCCGAAACTTTTTCGAAAATACCCTTAAAATCAACCGAGTACTTATCAGTTTGACCAACTGCGGTTCAAAGCACAAGAACCGAACTGATAAAATGCACAGCGGAGTTTGCGGTTTGGCCAAATATGTTAGTTAAAGAGTTGGGAGGTTTGACTCGGGTTGAGAAAACACTATGATGAAACAGAATAGTTAAACTTAAAGTTTAAAGGAAAACACAATTCATCTTTCAAGTCATTTCGTATATGGAAACAAGTTCAAGACCACAAACAAGAAAGATAAAAATCAAGACAGAAAATAAAGATCAAACACACAAATTGAAGAGGTTCGTTCTTAAATGAACTACGTCCTCTACCTAGATGGTTAGTCTAGGATTTTCTAATAGCTATAAGACTTGTATTAATTTAGAGGAGGTTTTACAAGATGAATCTAAGCTCTAAACAATAAGTCTAACCTAAGCTATAATAACAACCGGTATTTTCGAAGTATATAATCTATGTGATCATATAAATCGGGTGTGTGTGTGAAAAGAAATCAAATGCTCTAAGTATCTAAATGATGGTTGAGCAAATGGAATTCTTTCGGTGTAAAGGCTAAGTATGAACGGTTGTTAGGCTTGAAGCTTTGATGAAGAACTGGGTTTGCAATTGAGATGGTTTGAAGATATGAATATCTGGGTTTAAATCTTCAAAGCAAACTTGAATACTTGGGAATGAATCTCTTGAAGTTTAGCAACCTTCATTGTTGAATAATGGAGGCTATTTATAGGCAGAGCACCCTTGTGACCGTTGGGTAAAGATTTGAATCAAATCTGAAGGGTACAGTGTTGTCGAAATCCCATTGGTTGAGCTATCATTTTCGTCCTTGGTTTTGTCTTGTAGTCCTAGGTAGTTGTTGCACCACTACCTGACATTTGTCATTTGTTGCAGAAAGGACTAATGGTAAACAATTCAAACTGATAGACAAACCGACATTCCTTGCAGAAACTCCAAGTTAACTTAGAGTTATTTTGACATGACATAACAACATCCTTTTACGATCAAAAAGGGAATGTTTGTCTAAGGAATAAATTACATCTCTTTAATTCTTCAATAACTGCTTTGCGGTTTTTCCAAGCATAGGGGCGGTTTGAAGAATGATCTTGATGGGCGGTTTCATCAAACATGCAAACTGCAGTTTGATGAAAACTGAAGAGCTCCATGCTGGCGGTCTCAAGATGACAGCTTGAAGCACTAAACCGCTAATGATACAACCGAACTATACTCAGCCTAGACAACTAAAAAATCTAGAAATGGACTTATCTAAAAATTGAAGTAGAACTTCATTACATACGGTCCTAAAGTCCATAAAAAGACACGTGGCATGGATCAATCAAATTAAGGTGGGTGTACTAACAATGAATCCTAACAATCTCCCCCTATTTGATTGATGCCATTACCATACTATGATAATAGCAAAACATTGTACTTGGTAAGAACATGTCAGAAATAAATTTCATGAAATTGCATGTCCCAAGTCAATGCATACACTATGCTAGATCATAGATTTTTAATCTATCAAAAACAAAGGAAATGAAGAAAAGATAGAAAAGAAATACATTCAGATGCATATAAGATGATATGATTTTGAGGATCAGAAATGCATGTTTAAACTGAATGTTTAAAACATAATGCACTTAAAAAAATATTTTCATGATGAATGTAGTGCATGAGGTTTTAAGAAATACAAGCATTGTTTCACAAACAAGCAGTTTGAATAAACAAAGTTTTGGAAACAGAATGCTATGCAGTCATTCTCATTATAATTCAATCATAAGAATAGTAACTTACAAAGTATGAATTACAAGAGACATCAAAAAGAAAGACTAAGAAAAGAAATCTAGCCTACTTCATCTGCAACAGAACCCCTTGCAGCAGCAGCATCATCTGCGGTTTGGTTCTGAACGGTTTGAGCGTCTTGAGCAGCTTGTTCTTCTGCAACTTGAACATCAACAGCAGGGGCGTTTTGATCAACATTTCTAGAACCGGATCCACGGGTGGTTTCAAAAACAAAGTCAGCTGCACGAAGCCGAACTTCAGTTGGTTCACCAATCTTTGATTCAATTGCAGCGGCTTGCTTGACAAGTTTCCCGGTTCTATGCAGGATAAGTTCTGAAGAATCAAGTGCATGCTGGGCCAGAATGTCAAGTTTCTCAACAACAGATTGAAGTGATGCATCAACGGCTTGGAACTTTAAGTTGCAAAGATCATTGTTGGTTCTGACAAGATCTTGAAGAGCCAGTTGATTTTCCAAAAGTAAGTTCAGTCTCTCATCTAGCTGTTGTTGTCTTGACCTATCATCAAATCTCTCATTCACTCTCTCCCCCTTAATGGCATCAAGATCAGATTGTAAAGTGAGGAGATGAGTGTCAAACCGAGAAGTGGCGGTTTGCTGATGAACTTGAATATTCCTAACCGCATCTATTAAATCAGCGGTTGTAGCATGAAGAGGTAGAATTGGGTAGGAAGGAATTGAAGAGGGCGGTTCATCAGAAGGAGTATAGTCAGGGATGTGCTCATCACTGGAATTATCATCATCAGAAATTTGGATGGCATCATCAGACTGATGAGATGAAGAAGGCATTTTGGCTTTACCTTTCAAGAGAATGTGTGCCTTTTCTAAAGTTTCACCCATAGAAACCCTAATGGAGGTTTCAAGTTCTATGGGATCAAAAGGAAGGAAAAAATAATATGGAATAATTTCGGTTTGAGGAGGAGAAGGAGGAGGAGGAGGAGGAGAAGGAAGTGTTGGGTTTCGATCAAACATGCGCAGCGGAATTTCAGCATTTAAAATTTTGAAACCCAAAGCCATGGATCCATTCATATGATTAAATCAAATACGACATAAGAATAAAGGAATAAACTAACCCTTGATGGCTATCAAATTCTCTTGGTCTATGGTGGAGGTTTGAAGACTTGATCACGATCACAAAGCTTGAACACGAACTTTGAAGATGATGATTTTCACCCTCTAGCGGTATCCACACTTCGAACGAATATCAAAGGAGCTTCTTTAATCTTGGTTGCTAGACCAAATTGTGAAACACCTTTTTCACAATCAAAAGAACTATATGGAATTTATTTTGTGTATTATTTTGTTCCTCAACCAAGAATGTCTTGGAACAAAATAAACCTTCTCTCAAACTCTTTGAGACTCACAAAATCATTAGCTTAGAGAGCTGGCCGAATTTGGTATTTTATACACAAGTATGACCTATTCCAAATAGGAAACTTGTGTCAAAATCCGTCCAAAATTCGTTTCCTAATCAAATTAGGAATCTGCCACCCGACAGTACTATGCGGCCGCCCAGAATGCACTGTGCGGTCGCACAACTATCTGAAACAAAACTGGTACAAAAATGGGCTAAGTGTGCGGCCGCCCAGTCCATACTGTGCGGTCGCCCACTTCCCCAGAATGTCCAGAATTTCCAAAATTCCAATATAGTCCTTTTAAAGATTCGTTCTATTGTGTGTGACCCTCTAGGATTATACTAAGTTGGCAATGGGTTCAAACATGAAACCATAAGATATGATTAGGTTTTAGCAAACCGTCATACCTACCCAAATAGTATAACTAGATACAAGTTCGCATTCCTTTAGAATATGTCATAATCCTTTTGTCTACGATGTCATTGAACACAAGTCATGGTCAAAGAGTCAACTTGTTTTGTTCAATACTTTCTCGATTCCGAATATGTTGATAATCCAAATGACATTGATCCAATCAATTCATTTGAGTCCGGCCGAACATTTCATCAACATCATTCCTACGAGAGGCCCAAGCTTGACATCTCTCCGAGGAGGGACAAATCCATTTAGCTTGTTATTCTTCCCTACGTGAATCCGATTATGCCAATCATACCCTTTATAACTACTCGGTTAAAAGTAGCGTTTGAATATGTCAAACATAATGTTCATCAAGTGGAAGACTATAATAACTTCATGTCTAAGGATTCAAATGACATAACTAATATGAGATATATGTATGACACAGACCATGACTTAAATCTCATAAAGCGGGTCATGTCCAGTACCTTGTTCCAAACAAGTACCCATAAATCTAACATGATCATCCCATGATCATTTAGCCTTTATACTAGTGCTTAACAAGTACTAGGGACGGAGATTATTATAAGTAAACATGAACAACAATAATAATCAAAACATCTCTTTATTGATATGAAATAAATGATAACAATTATAACGTTTATTAAACGTGCCTAGGGCACCACTACCAACAATCTCCCACTTGCCCTAGGCCCAATCTCCCATGTATCTAATACCCATGGACCTAACATGACCATCATGTTTAGCTTGTGGAAGTCCCTTTGTTAGCGGGTCCGCAACATTGTCATCAGTAAGTACTCTGCATATATTTACGTCTCCCCTATCAACGATCTCTCGAATGATATGAAAACGCCTAAGTATGTGTTTGGATTTCTGATGTGCTCTTAGTTCCTTTGCTTGAGCAATAGCACCATTATTGTCGCAATAAAGGTCTATTGGACTAGCAATACTAGGAACCACTTCAAGTTCAGTTATGAACTTCTTAATCCAAACAGCTTCCTTTGCAGCATCCGATGCAGCAATATACTCAGCTTCTGTTGTAGAATCAGCGGTTGTACTTTGCTTGGAACTCTTCCAGTTTACAGCTCCAGCATTTAACATAAACACAAAACCCGATTGCGATCGGCTATCATCTTTGTCAGTTTGGAAGCTTGCATCCGTGTAAGCATTTACAACGAGATCATCTTCCATTCCTCCATAGACCAAAAACGAGTCTTTAGTCCTTCTCAAGTACTTAAGAATCGCTTTTACAGCTATCCAGTGATTTTCGCCAGGGTCGGATTGGTATCTACTTGTCATGCTCAAAGCATAAGACACATCCGGCCTAGTACAAATCATGGCATACATGATGGACCCAATTGCCGAAGCATATGGAACATCATTCATTTTCTCACGCTCATCTTTTGTCTTAGGACATTGAGTCTTGCTTAGAGAAACTCCATGTAACACGGGCAAGGTGCCTCTCTTAGAATTTTCCATACGGAATCTTCTAATGACCTTGTCAATGTATGTACTTTGGCTTAAACCAAGTAGCCTCCTTGATCTATCTCTATAGATCTTAATGCCAAGTATATATGCGGCTTCACCCATATCTTTCATTGCGAAGCACTTTCCTAACCAAGTCTTCACAGACTGAAGTGTAGGAATGTCGTTTCCAATGAGCAATATGTCATCCACGTATAAAATAAGGAATAGCACTATGCTCCCACTAATCTTCTTGTATACACAAGGCTCATCTTCGTTCTTGATGAAACCAAACTCTTTGACCGATTCATCAAAACGGAGATTCCAACTCCTTGAAGCTTGCTTCAATCCATAGATGGATCTTTGCAATTTGCATACCTTAGAATCTTGTTCAAAACCTTCTGGTTGTGTCATATACACATCCTCTTAGAGTTTTCCATTCAGGAAAGCGGTTTTGACGTCCATCTGCCATATTTCATAGTCATGATATGCGGCAATGGCAAGCAAAATTCTTATAGACTTGGTCATTGCTACGGGTGAAAAGGTCTCATCATAGTCAATACCATGAACTTGCCTATAACCCTTCGCTACAAGCCTAGCTTTGTAAGTATGCACCTTCCCATCCATGTCAGTCTTCTTCTTGAAGACCCATTTGCATCCTATGGTTTTTACACCTTCGGGCGCATCAATCAAATTCCAAACTTGATTGTCTTGAATGGATTGCAATTCGGATTCCATGGCTCCAATCCACTTGTCCGAATCAGGAGAAGACATCGCCTCTTGGTAGGTTGACGGTTCATCATTCTCAATGATTTCTACCTCATTACTATCCGTTATGAGAAATCCATATCTCTCGGGCTCGGATCGTAACCTACTAGATCTGCGAGATGCTTGTGTATTTTGAACAGGTTCCACAACTCCTTGTGGTTCTTGTTCTTGTTCCACTATTGGTTCAATGTTATTTTCTGGGTCTCGAATTTCTTCAAGATTTATTTTACTCCCACTGATTTCTTTGGAGAGAAACTCTTTCTCTAGAAAGACACCAGTTCGGGCAACAAACACTTTGTTGTCCTTTCGGTTGTAAAAGTAATATCCTTTAGTTTCCTTAGGATATCCCACGAAAATACATTTATCAGATTTGTGTGCTAGTTTGTCAGAGATAAGTCTCTTGACATAAACTTCGCAACCCCAAATCCTCATGAAAGATAAACTAGGTTTCTTTCCACTCCACATCTCATATGGAGTCTTTGGAACCGATTTAGTTGGAACTTGATTTAGTGTGAAAGCAGCGGTTTCTAGGGCGTAACCCCAAAAGGATATTGGAAGATTAACTTGACTCATCATTGATCGAACCATGTCTAACAAAGTCCGATTTCTCCTCTCTGACACACCATTCCATTGTGGTGTTCCGGGCGGAGTCAATTGTGAAACTATTCCACAATTCTTTAGATGATCATCAAATTCTTGACTTAAGTATTCACCACCTCGATCTGATCGAAGTGCCTTTATACTTTTGCCAAGTTGTTTTTCTACTTCATTTTGAAATATTCTAAATATCTCAAATGCTTCACTTTTATGTTTCATTAGGTAAACATACCCAAATCTACTATAACCATCAGTGAAGGTTATGAAGTATTGAAATCCTCCCCTAGCATTGCTACTTAATGGTCCGCATACATCAGAATGTATCAACCCCAATAAGTCGCTTGCCCTTTCACCCAACTTGGTAAAAGGTGTCTTAGTCCTTTTTCCAAGAAGACATGACTCACAAGTATCATATGACTCTAAGTCACATGAACCCAAAAGTCCGTCCCCATGGAGTTTCGAGATACGCTTCTCATTAATATGACCAAGACGGCAATGCCACAAATAAGTATGATTTACATCATTAGGTTTAGATTTCTTATTTACATGATAGACATTATTTTCATTCTTGACATCCAAGATATAAAGGCCATTAAATGAATTAGCAATACCATAAAGCACATCATTTAAATAAATAGAAAATTTCTTATTCTCAATAAGAAACTTAAAACCTTCATTATCCAAACAAGAAATTGAAATAATATTTCTGCTTAAATCCGGAACATAATAACAATTGTTCAAAACAAGAATTAATCCGGAAGGTAAAGTGACTTCATAAGTCCCTACGGCTAATGCAGCAACTCTTGCTCCATTCCCCACGCGTAGATCTACTTCACCTTCTTTAAGCAGTCTTCTATTCTTTAGTCCCTGCACATTTAGACAAATGTGAGAACCACATCCGGTATCCAATACCCAAGAATCAGTGGTAGAAAGGAGAATATCTATCATATAGATACCTGAAGTCGACGCAGCCTTGCTGCTCTTCTTCTTCTTTTGCTCTTCCAAGAAATCCTTGCAATTACGTTTCCAATGACCAATTTCTTGACAATGGAAACAGATTGCATCCTTTGTGAATCGGGTTTTGCCTCAGAAGCCTTGGCAACCTTTGCCTTGCTTATCTTGGGTTTGACAACTTTTGCCTTACCCTTGCCTTTGGCAGCAGGCTTCTTCCCATCATGAACCAAGAGCACGGGAGAACCTTTCTCCACAATTTTCATCTCTGCAGTTTTGAGCATCCCATGCAACTCAGAGAGATTCTTATCCATTCCATGCATGTTATAATTCATTACAAACTGATTATAACTTTTAGGCAATGAATTAAGAATGAGATCCGTGGCTAGCTACAATGGGATTGGATAGCCAAGTTTCTCAAGGTGCTCTACATAACCTTTCATTTTAAGAAAGTGAGGACTCACTTGTTGCCCTTCATTCATTTTACTAGTAGTGAATGCAACAATGGTCTTGTACCTCTCTTGCCTAGCTTGCTCTTGAAACATGGTCCTCAACTCCACGCCTATCTCATAGGCTTCCAAATGTTCCAAACTTTGTTGGAGTTTTGAACACATAGCGGCAAGCATGAGACAACTTACATCTCTAGAATCATTACGATGTTTCTTGTAATTGTCTCTTTCTACCCTAGGGGCAGTAGGCGGTGGTTCAGCGGGGAGAGGCCCATCGAGAATGTACAACTTATCTTCTTGCCTAAGAACAATTATTATGCTACGGATCCAATCCATAAAGTTGGTACCATTCTCTTCGAGCTTATCCTTCTCAAGGATCGATCGCAACGACATTGATTGAGTGTTATTAGACATTATCTACAAATATGCAAAAATTTCCAAAATTTAATAAGTACCGATTTTCATTAAAGAGATAAATAATGTATTTTTCAAACAAAATACTCCCACTAAATTATATAACCTTCATATACATATAATTTAAATGGGTTAAGATCCAACTTTAATTTAATTTCAAGTCCGCTAAGGCGGATTACACAAAATCAAATTAATTAGGCAGACAACTCTTGTCAATCATATCTCATATGACTCTTAGTTCCTTTTATGAGATTCTTTAAGAAATCCAATTTCAAAAAGCATGTTAAACCTCATCTTTGCCTAGGCCCAAAACTGTTTTGACGCCCAATTAAGTCTAACCATTTTAAACGCATAGTTAATGTGTCCCGCTAGGGCGTGCCCACACTATCTATCTTGCTCATATATAAACAAATTTAATGCATCTCGCTAGGGCGAATCTACATTAAAATCACTCATGTACTAACAAGTGTTTTAATCATGGCATGGCAATAAAAGACTTAAAACTTTCTTTGAAGGTTCATCACATATATCATATAACACATTTATGAGCACATAATATAAACATGTTACACATCAAGTTTAGCCACTAAATTAATCTCCATTAATTTAAGCATGGTATTTATGTGTCATTAGTTTCTCTATAATTATGAGGATGAGACTATTTCAACTTCGGTTATTATTTCCAAATCAAGACAACAAGAAGTGCGGTCGAACTAAGCCATTAGGCAACCACAATCCCGCACTAATTCAAGAGACCAAGAAAGTAGTCCATGTGGCCGAAACTAAGCAATAGATGGTCTCGATGAACGTAGGCCAATTGCATTCACAATTCCACATGGATCTCCAAACTTTGAATCAAGAACTTTGTTTCTCAATTTAGCAATTATGAACTCTTCATAATTCTAACTTCGTTTTATCTTTGAAACTTTGATTGCGATCAATTTTGGGAAACACAATCTCGATGAACGCAGATTAGCCATCCAAAACTTGAACCAATCTAGGAATCACAAGACTAAAACAAATAGGAAAATCAAACCCCAAAATCCATACACAAACCAACTACCCAAAACCCATTCCAGATCAGCAAGTCTGGACTGGTTCTGTTACTGGTTTTGTTGAATTTTTCAAAAAAATCCAGATTATGTTTTTCAACCAAAATCAGACCTTCTGATCACCTTGTGCGGCCGCCCAAAAACCCTTGTGCGGTCGCCCAAAACTGTGCGGCCACCCAAGGCGTTTTGTGCGGTCACCCGGTGCCATCAGAATGTGCAGAATTTTCAAAGTTCGAAAATTTTGTCTCAAAATTGTTTTTCCCCGATTATTAAAACTTTG
Organism: Campanula takesimana; assembly: GCA_026119855.1. Lineage (NCBI taxonomy): Eukaryota > Viridiplantae > Streptophyta > Magnoliopsida > Asterales > Campanulaceae > Campanula > Campanula takesimana. The sequence continues at coordinate 1,261,027 of JAOWBW010000151.1, read as the reverse complement.
ATCCAATCAAAAATTAATAACCAACAATTCTGAATCCACCATAATTTATTTATTGCGATTGAATCGTGCGATTAAAGTTGCAAAACAATAAACCACATAAAATCACATAACACATAAACGTCACATATTCCAATATTCATATCATGCAAGGCACATAAACAATTTATATACACATAACATGATCCAAGTATTGAATTAATCAACATGAACGGGGCTCTGATACCACTGTTGGGTTTCGATCAAACATGCGCAGCGGAATTTCAGCATTTAAAATTTTGAAACCCAAAGCCATGGATCCGTTCATATGATTAAATCAAATACGACATAAGAATAAAGGAATAAACTAACCCTTGATGGCTATCAAATTCTCTTGGTCTTTGGTGGAGGTTTGAAGACTTGATCACGATCACAAAGCTTGAACACGAACTTTGAAGATGATGATTTTCACCCTCTAGCGGTATCCACACTTCGAACGAATATCAAAGGAGCTTCTTTGATCTTGGTTGCTAGACCAAATTGTGAAACACTTTTTTCACAATCAAAAGAACTATATGGAATTTATTTTGTGTATTATTTTGTTCCTCAACCAAGAATGTCTTGGAACAAAATAAACCCTCTCTCAAACTCTTTGAGACTCACAAAATCATTAGCTTAGAGTACTGGCCGAATTTGGTCTTTTATACACAAGTATGACCTATTCCAAATAGGAAACTTGTGTCAAAATCCGTCCAAAATTCGTTTCCTAATCAAATTAGGAATCTGCCACCCGACAGTACTGTGCGGCCGCCCAGAATGCACTGTGCGGTCGCACAACTATCTAAAACAAAACTGGCACAAAAATGGGCTAAGTGTGCGGCCGCCCAGTCCATACTGTGCGGTCGCCCACTTCCCCAGAATGTCCAGAATTTCCAAAATTCCAATAGAGTCCTTTTAAAGATTCGTTCTATTGTGTGTGACCCTCTAGGATTATACTAAGTTGGCAATGGGTTCAAACATGAAACCATAAGATATGATTAGGTTCTAGCAAACCGTCATACCTACCCAAATAGTATAACTAGATACAAGTTCGCATTCCTTTAGAATATGTCATAATCCTTTTGTCTACGATGTCATTGAACAAAAGTCATGGTCAAAGAGTCAACTTGTTTTGTTCAATACTTTCTCGATTCCGAATATGTTGATAATCCAAATGACATTGATCCAATCAATTCATTTGAGTCCGGCCGAACATTTCATCAACATCATTCCTACGAGAGGCCCAAGATTGACATCTCTCCGAGGAGGGACAAATCCATTTAGCTTATTGTTCTTCCCTACGTGAATCCGATTATGCCAATCATACCCTTTATAACTACTCGGTTAAAAGTAGCGTTTGAATATGTCAAACATAATGTTCATCAAGTGGAAGACTATAATAACTTCATGTCTAAGGATTCAAATGACATAACTAATATGAGATATATGTATGACACAGACCATGACATAAATCTCATAAAGCGGATCATGTCCAGTACCTTGTTCCAAACAAGTACCCATAAATCTAACATGATCATCCCATGATCATTTAGCCTTTATACTTGTGCTTAACAAGTACTAGGGACGGAGATTATTATAAGTAAACATGAACAACAATAATAATCAAAACATCTCTTTATTGATATGAAATAAATGATAACAATTATAACGTTTATTAAACGTGCCTAGGGCACCACTACCAACAGGAAGAGCAACATATCTCATATATTCATCAAAGAGAAAAATGGAAGGAGAAGGCACAAGGAATAATCTATAGAGATTGGGAATGCAGAGACAATTAAAGAAAAGAAAGAATTGGGAGGCAAGAGTGGGATCTATGAGTACCTGATAGGCAATCTCACCCATCAACTGTTCTGCAACAGAAAGAATTAATTTTTCAACTGCGGCTTCCATCTCATCCTTGGGAAAAATAGCATAGGGGTTAGGGC
>JAOWBW010000151.1:1224639-1258963 GCA_026119855.1 Campanula takesimana | reverse complement strand
CCAAACCTAGAAGGTCTAAACCCCTTCTGTGAGGCAAGTGTGGGTCGTCAAAAGCTGCTAATCTTTAGGACCCAAAATAATAAAGGGGACCTCGATCTTAAATGTTTATTTTGTAGGTCCTCTGTCTCATGGCTGGTCACTCCAATGATGCGACAAGTTTATGGTATCTCGACAGTGGATGCTCAAGGCATATGACTGGAGATATCAACCTTTTGGAAAGTGTCTGTAATGAAAAAGGTCCAGCAGTTACTTTTGGCGACAACAGCAAAGGAAAGACCATCGGTTATGAGTCATCAGAAAAGGAAAAATAACAATCCAAGATGTTTCTCTAGTTACCGGTTTAAAAACACAATCTTCTCTCAATCTCACAATTTTGCGACAAAGGATTGCAATGCCACTTCACTTCAACTCATTGTCTTATCAAGGATGGCAACTCGGCGTCACTTTGCTCAAAGGAATTCGTAAGAAAAATGTTTACATTGTTGACTTTAATTCTACTTGTATTTCTTCTAATCTCTGTTTTGTAGCAAAGAATGTTAGCGAAAATAGTTGGCTTTGGCATAAACGACTAAGTCACTTGAACTTTAAGTATCTCTCCAAGATGGTAGAGATAATTTGGTTCGTGGTTACCCAAAGTTGCCGATCACCACGATGAAAAGTGCTCAGCATGTCAACTAGGCAAAACAACCAAAATCGTCTTTCTCCAGCAAGACGACTCCGTCAACTTCAAGATGTTTGCAGCTACTACATATGGATTTATTTGGACCTGTCACTACCGCAAGTATCGGAGGCACACCCGATATAACATACACATTGTGGGTAGACGATTATTCAAGATACCACGTGGGTCGAAATGATGATCTCAAAGACGATTGTTATGACATTTGACCGCACTCTTAAGACAGCTCCAAACCCAAAAGAAGACGACGTCGTCAGTGTTCGATCCGACAACGGAACAGAATTCAAAAACAACGGCGTCGCTCAATACTGTGACGACCATGGTATTGACCACAACTTTTCAGCTGCTGGAGTCCACAACAGAATGGCGTTGTGGAAAGAAAGAACAGAACGTTGATTGAGGCAGGAAAAACGATGATCGCTGAATAGAAGCTACCTCAATATTTTTGGGCTGAAGCAGTCAACACAGCTTGCTTCACTCAAAATCGATCCCTCATCAACAAGACCTACAACAAGACTCCTTATGAACTTTAGAGAGGAAGAACCCCCAACATTGCCTACTTCAAGATATTCGGTTACAAATGTTACATTCTCTACAACGGTAAAGAACATCGAGGTAAATTTGCTCCTAAGGCTGATGAAGGTATATTTGTTGGGTATGCTAAACACTCAAAAGCTTTTCGTGTATTTAATAAAACCACTCTTAAGATAGTTGAATCCGTCCATGTTACTTTTGATGAACATTCTCTCCTTGAGCCACATATGACTTCAAATGTTGCTGATGATTTGTTGAGCTTAATGAGACGGTTCAAGTCGACCACAAAATCAGTCAACTCAAGGAAATCCTTCTACCTCAACTACTCCTCCACCTACCTCATATGAAGCACCAGAAGCTACCACATCTGATGCTACCTCAAATGGAGTTGAAGTTGAAACACCCATCAATGTTGAAGAACAATCCCTCAACTTACTATGATTGGGATGGCACAAATGATGTACCTCTAGAAGATCTTCAACAACCATCAACTCAACCCGACTACCACATGAAGTGCGCGAGGTCAGAGATCACCCAATCAAATATCATTGCTGACCTACACTCGGTGTTCGAACAAGAAGATCAAATTATGATGCCACTTTACCGCATTCATATCGCAAGTTGAACCCAAGAAAGTTGATGAAGCACTCCAAGACTCAAGTGGGTGTTGCTATGCAAGAAGAGCTCAACCAATTTGAAAGGTGTAAAGTTTGGAATTTAGTTCCAAGACCACAAGATCAAGGAGTGATTGGTACAAAGTGGGTGTTTTAGAAATAAGATGGATGAGAATGGAACATCACAAGAAACAAAGCTAGGTTGGTTGCACAAGGATATAGACAAGAAGAAGGCATCGACTACGACGAAACGTTTGCCCCGTTGCACGACTTGAAGCTATAAGGATATTTTTAGCTTATGCCTCTTACAAGAGATTCAAGCTTTATCAAATGGATGTGAAGAGTGCATTTCTCAACGGCGAACTTCAAGAAACCGTCTATGTCACTCAACCGCCCGGATTTGAAGATCCCAAATTTCCACATCATGTCTACAAACTTCAAAAGGCTTTGTATGACTCAAACAAGCTCCACGGGCATGGTATGATACTCTATCAAAATTTCTTCTAGAAAAAGGTTTTAAGCGTGGTAAGATCGACACAACTTTATTTATTGCAAAATATCATGATCATACTTTACTTGTTCAAATTTACGTCGATGATATTATTTTTGGTTCTACTAATGAATTGTTGTGTAAGCGATTTGAAAAGTTAATGAAAAGCAAATTTGAGATGAGCATGATGGGAGAATTGACATTCTTCCTTGGGCTACAATTAAACAATGTGCTGAAGGCATCTTCCTCAACCAAGCAAAGTACACAAAAGATCTTATCAAGAAATTTGGACTTGAAAATGCAAAAGCATACGACACTCCTATGGCTACCGGCAATAAGCTTGACAAAGACTTAAAGGTAAAAAGGTTGATCAAACCTTGTATCGAGGTATGATTGGCTCTCTTCTCTACTTAACTGCTAGTAGGCCCGATATCATGTTTAGTGTTTGTGTTTGTGCTCGCTATCAAGCGGATCCTCGCGAAGCACATCTTATTGCTGTAAAACGTATTATTCGTTATTTATCTGGAACTATTACCTTGGACTTTGGTATTCCAAAGATTCAAATTTCAATCTTATAGGTTACTCAGATGCAGATTATGCAGCATGTACCATTGACAGGAAAAGCACAAGTGGAACTTGTCATTTCCTCGGAAATCGACTCGTTTCATGGGCTAGCAAGAAACAAGCATCAGTTTCCGTATCTACCACAGAAGCTGAATATATAGCTGCTGGAAGCTGCTGCTGCCAAGTGCTTTGGATGAAACAACAATTGTCGACTACGAAATCAAAGAAGAAAATTGTCCAATTTATTGTGACAATACATCTACCATTGCTGTGTCCAACAATCCTGTGATGCATTCAAAGACCAAACACATTGATATCAAGTACCATTTTCTCAAAGATCATGTCGAGAAAGGTAACATTCATCTAGAGTATGTGAGTACTGACAATCAAATTGCAGACATTCTCACCAAGGCTTTGGATTCCAAGAGGTTTAGGTTTCTCAGAGGAGAAATGGGTATGCTAGAACTCTAAATATCTTGTCCTTATGATTTTTGTACTAATGTTTTGGTTTCTCCAAGTTTCTTCAAACAAGTAGGTACCTAGCAATTCTTTCGACCGCATTGCTTCAATCGACCGCGTTACGTCGACCGCTCGAATCAAGCTAATATCATTTAAATGTCGACCACAAGTTTATAGGTTACCGCTAATACTACCGCATTGCGTCGACCGCCTGGTGGCAACCTCAAATGTATTTTGGTCATCACTCATGCCTACCGCATGAACTGTTGACCGCACAGATCAACGCCAGGTGTTAATATTTTAAAAGTACTACCTCAATATCAGTCGACCGCTAGTAATCGACCGCATAGTGTATCGACCGCACAAACGGTAAAGTTTTGCTTACCGCACGCATGGATTCCAGGTAAGTGTTCTAACCTTAGAGATATTTAGGAGTGATATTTTCTTTACATCAAGGCATTAAGGTAATTTTCATTATTCCCTCGCTTTTATTTATTTCAAATCATTATAATATTTTGCTCCGCCGTCATTGGCTCTCATTTGAAAACAAAAAGGACTCTTTTCTCTGTCATATCTGATTTGCAGAGTTAACTTCCCACTTTTCCACCTCTCCACATCCCCATAACCGCCTATATACCCCTTTCCACTTAAACCATTTCCACTCTCTCTGCTCCACTCTCTCTCTAACGCTCTCTCTCTCTACATTCTCTCTCTCTAAACTCTCTCTAAGTCCGACTCTCTCTCTATATCTCTCTCTATAAATTCATGGCTAGAGTTGATAAAACTCACAAGAAATCATCCTCTCTCCATCCCTCACCTTATCAATCGCGAATGGTATGATTTCGGTCCTTAAATCTCTTAATTTTTTTTGATATTTTCGAATATTTGCTATTTTAAATGGGTTTCTCAAAAACTTTTCATATTCTTCCCATTGTTGATTTTGATGATTTCCATGCTTGTATGTTGCTTGATTCTTGTTATAGGATAACATTCTACATCTCAATATGTGTTATTTCAAGATTTTTTTTTGCTGATTTTTGAAGATATTTACCTCTCTGGTTTTTTTGAATTTCGTCATCTCCCCATTTCGTTTTTCTTCGATTTCGTGCATTTTGATTGATTATTTGTTGAAATTGATGTCATTTTCGGAGTTGATCGGACTTTCGATGATATACACACATTTTTTTTCGAATTTTGGGCTTGATTTGTTTGATTCTGGGTTTCGGCTACAGTACATTAATCGTGTTCATACGAGTTTTCTTCGTGTTCTTGAATAAAACCTTTTTGATCCGTTTTCCTTGGTCACACGCACTAGTAAGGTGTTTGTGAGTTTTTGATTCTCTGCGCATTCTCTCTCTCAAAATTTCATGTTTTCAATTTTACTTGCCAAGTGTGTCGACCGTGTTCCTTACCGCATATATTTCTCTTACCGTGTTGTGACCGTATAACATGTTTATGTCGACCGCATATATTACCGTGATTTACTTACCGCATGATAAGTTCTTGCCGCATCCTTAGTTGCCGTGATATGCTCACCTTATGGTTTCCCTTACCGCGTGTATCTTTTACCGCACTTCATTGCAAGCGACCGCAATTTTTATTTTTCTAACTTCTTAATTTTTTAGGATACTAAACACTTCCTTCCTGGTCTCCTAATGGACCTTGAAGACCTAAAAGAGGATGCTATAGGCAGGAATCTCATCAAGCGATTTGAGAAGACTGGTGTTCTTCCATTTTTTACATTCGATCAGGACTTCCATGTCCCTGCTTTCGTTGACCAGTTCTTTGCGACCGCTACTGAAGAGACCGGTCGGTCCAAGCACGGCAAGATAGTGAAGTTCATTCATGCTGAAGTTGAAGGCCATGAGATGACCTTAGATGTGGTTAATATTGGTGAAGTGTTGGGAATCAAAAAGAAGTCCGGTGTTGTATATGCCACGACCGTGGCTGATGATGAATTGAAGGCTCTTGCAACGCGCTTGGTTGGTCATACTCATGTCACCAAAGTTCCTCATAAGGAATTTGATGAAGTCATGTACCATATCGGTCACCTTGTTGGCCACTCTATTCATTGCAAGACAGGTAATCAGGCAAACTTCAATACCTCCAATGGACTCTGTCTGCCGCGATTTATTTATGTAAGGACATAGACTGGTGTCAAGTCATCTATGATGCCCTGAAGGAGAACATCATTGCTTACAATAAAGCAAAGGACAAGGGCACTATCAAGTACCGCACTCACAGCAGATTCATCACCTTTCTCATGACCCACATTAAGGAACTTCGCAAAATCATGGCGAAGAATCGCGAACTTCTGCTGTCCATTTCCAAGAACAAGCTTTTTACCATCTCTACCATGAAAATGAATTTCCGGTCTCGTTTTGGAAATCGTCTTTATAAGACCTGTCTTGCTAAGGATCCTCATGAGCCATATGAGTCTCCTTCCAAACACAGACCTTCTCAACCGTCTGCTAGTGATGATGACGACGATGAAGAAGAATATCTCCCTGCCGCTCCGGTCAAAGGAAAAGGCAAGGGTATTGCTATTGAGCCTACTGCAAAGAAATCGTCAGTTGCTACAGGTATCAAATTCAAGGAACCGACCGCCAATTCTACTTACTCCACTTCCCCTCCTCGCAAGTCGACCGCATCATTAAAGTCACTTGCCGCACCATCTCTCAAACCCTCAAAGACTCCTTCGACTGCAACAGTTCAGGGGGAGAAAAAGAGAATTCACTCCCTCAGTCCGGTCAAGGTCGTCAAGAAAGCAAAGGTTGCTGCATCTCCAGTCTTTACTCCAACTGGGTCTCCTCCTCTTACCACTGCAGATGTAGTTGATGTTGCTCCTACATTGAAAAAGGTTGCACGACAAGTCTACTCTCTAAGGGATGAATCCGATAGTGAGGCAACCGAAGATGAAGTTTCAAGTGGTTCCAAAGTTGAAATTGTTGGAAGTGGTGAAGAAGGTGATAACATTGATGGTGATAAACAAGTTGCTGTTGGTAGTGAACAAGGTGATAGTGATGAGAAGGACAGGGATATCAATGTTGATAGCCCCACTTTTGACCGTTCTGATGCTGTTGCTCCGAAAGAAAGTACGGTCGCTGACGTCAACCGCACTGAGCTGCCCATTAACGTCGACCGTCCTGTTGACCGCACACCAATTGCCTCTCCTACTCATTCTCGCGTTCCAACCCCTCATTCTCCGGTCAAAAATGACGACATTCCTGCTACCGCAAGTCAGGTTGCCGCACTCCTTACCGCAGTCCAAACATTGACCAAAATTCAGTCTGATAACCAAACAGCCATTGCTCAGCTGACCGCAGAGGTCGTTGATTTGAAATCCTCTCAAGCCACTCTTCAGCAGGAGCTGTACTCCCTACCCTCCAAAATGATTGATACCATTAAGGGGGAGACAGTGGCTATAACAAAGACTGTTAAGGATGTGGTTCTTGGAAAAACCAGTTCGAGTTCTGCTACCGCACAACCCATTCCGACCGCTTCAATATCAACAGCACTGTCGACTGATCTCTTGGTTACTCCTCGATTCATGAAAGAGGCTCTGACCATTCAGACAAATGCTCTTAACCGTGGACTCTCTCGTGAGGTCGTTGATGCTTCTATTGAAATTTCCAAACAGCTGGATTTGGTTAAACTGACTTGACTCATGAACTGAAGAAAATCAAATTCAGTTTGGAAAACAGTGTTGATGTTGCTATCAAGGCATCCCTTGAAGCCCTTACTGAAAATCAAGCAAAGAAGCTTGAAGCAATCAAGGCCGCTTATGCAACTCTGAAAACTCCACTTGAATATCAGGGCACCAGAATTGAGGAACTGACCAACACGGTCGTTGGATCGTTTCTGGTCGTTGAAAAGAAATTGGAGTCTTTAGAAGAATCTGTTCAGAGATCGGCTGTAAGTGCAGTCACTGAAGGATCCATCTAGGTTGCTGATGCCGGTCACGGTAATGTCCATTCACAGGCAGAAAATGATGAAGGCAATAGCATCGATTTCCCGACCGTGAACAGCTTTGACTACATGCTTGCCAATGCATTCACTTGCCCCATTATTCCTGAGTATGAAGATGAAGTCAAGATCCCTGGTCTAAATATGTGAGCTGACCGCACCCCCCGACCGCATCTCTCTATCGCCCTTCTGACCACACTATTTATGTTACCGCTGTGTTTTTGATTAGGCTGGTTGCCTCAAACAATTTTCATTTTCTGTTTAACTTATTTGGGTCTGTAACACAACTACTTTTATTCTCTCTTTTGTTTTGTACTCTTATGCTTCATCGCTTTAATGATTCAGAGTACTAGTCATGATTGTGTTGTTTTGATGCTATTCATTTCCTTCATATATCATCTTTATTAATTGCATCAAAAATATTTCTATCTTCTAGGATTAGTCCTTTTATTTTATTTTTAGGATGATAGAAATCTATAACATTGACTTACTGTGTGTGCATTGACTTGGGGCATGAACTTAATCAAACTTAGTTTCTTGAAACATGTTATTACCAAGTACAATGAATTAGTCTTTGTTATAGTAGGTAATGGTCTCAATCAAATAGGGGGAGATTGTTGGGTATGAATATTATAAACCACTCCTATTACCTAGTTTTGATTGATCCCATAACCTTATTTTATTTTTTATGGACTTTAGGTTCTATTGTAAGAAGTTTTATAACTTCATTAGTTTAGTCCAATTTTAGTTTAGCTAGGCTTAGAAGATCAGCCCCTCAAATTTTGAAGAATATTGCTGCTGTTGATTTTTCTGAAAATGACCAAGTCTGCTTACCGCACTAGGCGACCGCACCAGGCGACCGCACCAGGCGACCGTACTAGGCTACCACACCTATTGGCGACCTCATGAACTATGCTGCTGCATGGTGACCGCAAGCCATTAGCCGACCGCAGACTAAGCGACCGTATCAAGACCAAGTAAAGACAAACTTGATTTAAACGTTGCAAATTCAAATTTGAATTTGGTCGTACAAGATAGTACATCTGGACCACTATCTTCTGCAACTACAAGACAAAGATATGAGCTCCAATCAGAATGCTCCAGCTCATCATCTTCCAACAGCTATTTCTCAACCCAAGGCTATAAATAGACCTTGAACTCTTCATTGAAGAGTGCTGAGATTCAAAGAGAGAAATTGCTGTCGAAATACTTGGTGATTGAAGATCATACTCAAGATTTCCAGAATCATTTGAATCTTCAAGCATTCGCCTTCAAATCTTCAAAGATCCCCAGCAAGCCTTCAAGAACATCAAATCTCAAGCCCAGCAACACTTAAAGATTCATTAGGCTCTCAATCATTTAGATTACATAGAGCTCTTGATTCTTTACACACACACACCCCGATTGATCAATCACATAGATTGCATCATTAGGGATACACTGGTCTAAGTCTAGGATTTGTTCTTCATAGAAAGTAGGTGTTGATTCAATACTTCATCTTTGTAATTTGAACTCAAGAAGAATCAATATAACCTCCATTCAAAATCCAAGACTGACCATCTTGGTAAAGGACGTAGATCTTTTAACAGATCGAACCTTTCCAAATCATTGTGTCATTTACATTCTGCAAATTTACTTTCTGCAATTGTTCTTATTGTTCATATTTACTTTGTTTGTCGTTTAGTGTTTTGATCTTTCCAGATACTCAAACGATTGTGAATTGTGTTTGTTGCTTGCCTATTGCCTAAGTTATTACTTCTGACTACTTATCATTTTGCCAAAACTCTAAGACACAAACTTTCATTTTCAACCTTTCTAGTCAGTAACCTTGCTTACCGCAAATAGCCGACCGCAAGGGTTACCGCAACTTGCTTGCCGCATCTTGCTTACCGCAAATTGAATCTTTCAAACCTCTATCTCTGCCGACCGCAATATTGCCGACCGCAATATTGCTGACCGCACGTTTTGCTTACCTAGCAGTTTTTAACTTAAAAAACAACTCTACTCCGTTTTATCGAAAACTTCCGCTGTGCATTTTACTTTGAACTAGTGGTTTTTACTTGACCACAAAACTCAATAGTAAGCATAAGGTTGAATTTTGAAAAAGGGTTGATAATTTTAAATAGGCTATTCACCCCCCCCCTCTCTAGTCTCTTTTCATACCCTTGTTGTGTCTTTGGGACCAACAGGGTGTAAGAGTTACAAATTACAAGTTTCGAATAGAACAAAAGCAAAAGGTGCTAAAACAAGTAAGCACAAGATCACTAACACGAGAGAGTTGCTTCTATTACAAAAAGGTTCTAAAAACTTACAATCAAAAATAGAAACTAAGGGTTGGGAGGCGCATCATCGTCCTTCAATCCTTCAATGATCTCAGAAACAGAGCGCTGAATCTGTTTAGCGAGCTGATGACTACGGTTCGCTAAGCCCTGAGTGTCAGTGACACTGGAGTGAGTGGCAATGATACCGTCTCTAATGTAGCTCAAGTGATTCACATTGATGTTTTGGTATTCATCAATGGAGCGCTGAGTGATTTGCTGCTGCTGAGAAATATTTTCTTCCAAGATTTGAATGTGAGCTTCAATGGCATTTTGAGCCGTGATAATGTCAGAAGAAATATGTTCGGCGCGTCTGTCAGAGCTAGAGTGAGCAGCAGTAAAGTGAGTAACGACCAATTCTTTCAACATATCCAACTTTGATACTAACACGTTCATGTTGGATTGAGACGCAGCAGCCTGAGGTATGAAAGTAGGCGCAGAAGAGGTGGTTTGTGCCTGATCAGTATGAGGTTGAACCTGAGTCTGCGCCGGAGGAGGAGAAGGAGCAGAAAGTTTGTCCTTGAGAGAGTTCATCTCCCCCTTAATGGCAGCGATCTCTTCAGATTGATCAGTGAGTAAGGAAGTAAGAAGCTCAAATTGAGACTTTATTTGAGTCTGTCCTTTCTCTAAATTTGCTTGCCCCTGCTGCAAAGAATGAAGAATGGAAAGTACCTCGCTCAAATCGGGAGCAGATGGAGGAGGCGCAGGGGTAGACAGGGGCGCATTATCTTGAAGGGGCGCAACATCTTGAAGGGGCGCAATAGGAGATGGAGGCGCATGAGGAGGTGAATGAGTAGGAGACTCAAATTCATCTTCAGTTTCAACATCAACAGTTTCAACAACAACTGTTTCCGTTGTGATTTGATCTGGTCCAGAAGGAGGTGGAGTCGCAACTGGAGAAGGAGTGCGCTGAGGGATGGTCTCTTGCTCCCCCTGAACTGGTTCCTCTATGTCTGAAACATCATCACCAAAAAAATCAGAGAGGAGTTGTACTCTTGACACTTTGGTCTGTTGAAATTTGAACGGAGGCGCACGGGGAGTGGGGGCGCGTTGAGTAGGCGCGCGCTGGGTAGGCGCGGGAACAGAAGGCCTTTTCTCAATATCCACACTTGATCCAGCGCCTTTCATGCGCTCTAGCTTCTCTGACTCAGCAGCTTGTTTGGCTTGAAAATCTTCATCTCTTTTTCTTTGAGCCTCAAGTCTGCTGGCTTCCTGCACTAGCCTTAGATCACGCTCTTCATCAGTTTCAAATCTGGTATGTTTGATAGGCGCACGAGGAGGGTCATCAACCACCCGTTTTCCTTTGTTTTTCTCTGCGCCTGGCAAGGGATCAGCGCTTTGTCTAACGCTTGCCTTCACTGTGCTTTTTATTAATGGTGCGCTTTTAAGAGCTGGCGCATCGTCTGACTCTGTGTCTTCATCAACTAAGCCTTCAACAGATTTGATTTGAATTCCCTTGGCGCGCTTTGTAGGCTTCTTTCTGCGCTTTTTGAGGTCCAAATTCTCTTTACCAAACGTTGGAACATCATTGATCTTATACTCAGGATTCTCATTCAAAAACTTAACTAACTCAGGGTAAGTTAGAAAAAGTTTTGTGAGAAGAAGGCAGTGGGAGCGAAACCTGGTCTTTCCATCACTCTTGTTCTTCACAAACTTATCAATCTGCTCACGCAGCGTCTTGAATAAAATGTGAGGCCAGTGAAGCTTCTCCTTGGCCATGATGGCAGCTGTGTATTCCCATTGTTCCACCGTGAATCGGTTCACGTTCCCGGTTTTGAAGACAATCGAAGTTCCCACCAAGTGCGCAATGTGAGTCAAGAGTTCTCCACCATCTCGAATTTAAGTGTTTTTGATATTATTTTGAAGTGTGGGAATATTCAGAAGTGAAGCAGCCATCCTGTTCTGATCATCAATAGAGTAAGTCATCGGACGTCCAATAATGCGATCTTCACCCGTAGATGGAAAACCGAGTAAGTGTCGAATCACAGACGAGGAAATATGGACGTCAACATTTTGAACGCGAGCCTCAATCCTGTAGTGAGTGCGTCCATTTACATCAATTTCCACTAGAACAGCAGTGGAAAAGAACTCATCCACGAGGAGCGCAGAATAGAAAGTTTGGTCCATGGTGAATAAAGGGAGCAGACCAGCTACGCGCAAAGTCTCTATGATTTCTCGCCCAATTACTTCACCAGATAATTCTAACAAATCAAGAGTTTCTTCTAATTTGAAATTTGCAAGGTCCTGAAAAACAAGATGATTGATGTTAGAAGTGACATAGGCGCATAGAAACATAAAATGATCAAAGTAACATAAGCACATATTATGGTTCTATGTGAATACTAAGGAAAAATTAAAACAACGAAATTTGACTAAGTACGAAGTTAGGCGCATAAGGTTTTAGGCGCAGAATGATTTAAGCGCATATACAAGTAGAGGCGCAGAAAGCATTCAGGCGCATAAAAAGTAGGCGCATAAAGAAGTATATAGGCGCATATCGTGTAAAAATTTGACTTAGCAAAAACAAAATAACAAGCATACAAATGAAAGAAATGAAAATCAAAAAGTACAAATTTTTGAAAACACGATAGAAAATTTTTAGAGACCAAAACATGCAAGAATGACGAAGAACGACCCTTGAATGCTCGAAGAACACCAAGAACACGAAAATCATGAAACTTCACCAAAATAGACAAATAATATATCAAAATGACCGCATGACAACAAGGAATCTAAATAAGTAAACAAAAACATGAAAAAATCAATAATGAAAGCATAATGAACAAAAGAAGAACCGAAAAATTTGAAAAGTTTTGAAACCAAAAATTCAGATTTGTAACAAAGAAAGCATTGATCGTTGAAATGTTGGATACTACAGATTCGAAATCATGAATAGAACACAACCCAACAAACGATACAGAAAACGGATCATCGAAACAAGAAAAATCCAGGATAAACGAATCCGGGTTTGAAAAATAACGAGGAACAAAAAAATGACGAAAAGGAAAAAAATTCAGAAAATTAAAGAGTTAAAGGGTTTAGAATTCATACCATTTCGTCTTGTGTAGATGATGAGGCTTTCTTAGGACCCATAAACTTATAAATGTATAGAGAAAAGGAAGAAGAAAATGAAGATTGAGAGAGAGAGATACGGGGAGGGAGAGAGACGAGAGAGAGATAGAGAAATAGAGTTGATGAGGAGAGAGGTAGGTGATGATGAGTATTTGTTGGTTAGGTTTAAAATTTGCGCTGATAAGGAAAAAAATAGGTCAAAAATTTAAAAAGATGGGAAGTTGAAAGGATGGCATTAATGAGGGATTTGAAAAAGGCGGCTAATCATGACTGGCGCATTTATGAGGGATTTTGAGATTTGAAGTGCATTAAATTCTGAATGACACAAAGTACGACTGATGTGACATCTTGATTTTTGAAAAACTGCTCCACTTTCCCTTTAAGTGTATGAGCAATTTTGACTAATTTTTGCACAAACACCAAAAACATCTATTTTGGTGTAAGTTTGGGGTGCAAGAAATATATCCCCAGAAAATAATTTTTTCGAAAAGCGTAAAACGAGGGAAAAATTTAATTGCACAAGTACCCTTGAACAATTAATGGAATGTCAAAAGACATAGATTCCTATAATAAATGAACAGAATAAACATACCTGGTACTTGTGTATTTAATACGTTCAATCATTGAAATTAAATTTGAGAATTGATTGAGCCGCAAAAGATAATGCGCGCATGAAGGGGCGCATTACTCATCAAGGCGCGCAAAGATGGTTGAGGGCGCATAAGTGTTTGAAGCGCATTGGATGCTTGACGCGTATGGATGATAGGCGCGCATGAGATGCTAGGCGCATAGAGATTGAGCGCGCAGAAATAAGAGTTGGGCGCAGAGTTAGTAAGGCGCATAGATGGCGCATAGTTTCCTTGAAACTTTGAAAAATTGATCTAACATGTACCTAAAATACTCATAACTCAACAAAACATAAAATCATTAGTATTGACAAAACTATATTGAATTTAGTTGAGTTCAAGCATACCCATTTCACCTCTCAAAAACATGAACCGTTTCGCGTCGAGTGCTTTTGTTAAAATGTCGGCGATTTGATAGTCGGTTCCCACGTGTTCCAAATGTATATTGCCTTTCTCCACGTGGTCTTTGAGGAAGTGATATTTGATGTCGGTGTGTTTGGTCTTTGAGTGCATGACAGGATTTTCAGAAACCGCAATTGTTGATGTATTGTCGCAGTAGATGGGACAATTTTCTTCGATGATATCATAGTCCACCAATTGCTGCTTCATCCAGAGTATTTGACAACAACAACTTCCCGCAGCGATATATTCGGCTTCGGTTGTTGAGACAGATACAGAAGCTTGTTTCTTACTTGCCCATGACACAAGTCGATATCCGAGGAAATGACAAGTGCCACTAGTGTTTTTCCTATCAATTGTGCAAGCTGCATAATCCGCATCTGAATAACCTACAAGTTTAAAGTTCGAATCTTTGGTGTACCAAAGTCCAAGGTTAACAGTGCCAGAGAGATATCTTATAATACGTTTCACAGCAATTAAGTGTGCTTCTCTAGGGTCGGATTGATAACGAGCACAAACACAAACACTAAACATAATATCAGGCCTACTAGCAGTAAGGTAAAGGAGTGAGCCAATCATACCTCGATAGAGCGTTTGATCAACACGTTTACCTTTTAAATCTTTGTCGAGTGTATTGCCGGTGGCCATTGGAGTATCGTATGCTTTAGCGTTCTCAAGTCCAAACTTCTTGATTAAGTCCTTTGTGTATTTGTCTTGATTGATAAAGATGCCTTCACTCATTTGCTTGATTTGAAGCCCGAGGAAGAATGTGAGTTCTCCCATCATGCTCATTTCAAACTTGCTCTTCATTAGTTTCTCAAAACGCTTGCACAACAATTCATTAGTAGAACCAAATATAATATCATCAACATAAATTTGAACAAGTAATTTATGACCATTATGTTTGGCAATGAAAAGAGTTGTATCAATTTTACCGCGAGTGAAGCCTTTTTCGATGAGAAATTTTGATAGTGTATCATACCATGCTCTTGGTGCTTGTTTGAGTCCATACAAAGCTTTCTGGAGTTTGTACACATGATTTGGAAATTGTGAATCTTCAAACCCAGGTGGTTGAGCAACATAGACTTGTTCTTGGAGTTCACCATTTAGAAACGCACTCTTCACATCCATTTGATATAGCTTGAAGTTCTTGTGAGCGGCGTAAGTTAGAAACAATCTGATAGCTTCAAGTCTTTCTACGGGCGCAAAAGTTTCATCGTAGTCAATTCCTTCTTCTTGCCTATAGCCTTGTGCAACCAATCTTGCTTTGTTTCTTGTGATGGTTCCATTCTCATCCATCTTGTTCCTGAACACCCATTTCGTACCAATCACTCCATGATCATTTGGTCTTGGAACTAGAGTCCAAACCTTGCATCGTTCAAATTGATTGAGTTCTTCTTGCATAGCAACAACCCAATTAGGATCTTGGAGCGCTTCATCAGCCTTCTTTGGTTCAATTTGAGAGATAAAAGCAGTGTAAGCATCAAAGTTTGTAGCTCTCCTTGTACGAACACCAACTTGTAGATCACCGATGATATTAGCAATTGGATGACCTCTAACTTCACGAATTTCAGGAGGTAAGTTAGGTTGAGTCGTAGAAACTTGAAGGTCTTCAATTGGTACATCTTCACCAGATTCAAAGTCATTGAAATTTGGGGGTTGAACTGGCTCAGAATTTAAATTTAGGTTTACACCAGATGCAGCAGAAGAAATAGGCGCGTGAGAGGAATCATGAGGCGCATCATTTGAGTGAGGCGCAATAGAGGATTCACCAGGCGCATTATTCATAGAATTAGGCGCATTTGATGTAGATGGATTTCCTTGTGTTGATAGATTCTGATCTTGAGTGGGCGCAACATAAATAGGAGCACCTGTATCATTTAGCTCAATAGAATCATCAGCAATATTTGGAGCCAAATGTGGCTCAAGGAGAGAATGTTCATCAAATGTAACATGTACAGATTCAACTATCACTAATGTAGTTCTATTAAAAACACGAAAAGCTTTAGAGTGTTTGGCATACCCAACAAAAATACCTTCGTCGGCTTTGGCATCAAATTTACCTCTATCTTCGTTTCCGTTGTAGAGGATATAACATTTGCAACCAAAGATCTTGAAGAATGCAATGTTGGGAGTTCTACCACGCCAAAGTTCATACGGAGTCTTGTTGTGAAGTTTGTTGATGAGGGAACGATTTTGAGTAAAACATGCAGTGTTGATAGCTTCTTCCCAAAAGTACTTAGGCAATTTAGCTTCAGCTATCATCGTCTTTCCCGCTTCAATCAACGTTCTATTCTTTCGTTCAACAACGCCATTTTGTTGAGGGACTCCGGCGGTTGAAAAGTTGTGATCTATCCCATGATCTTCACAATATCGAGCAACACCGTTGTTTTTGAATTCTGTTCCATTGTCGGATCTAACACTAACGATGTCATCTTCTTTTTGGGTTTGGAGCAGTCGAAATAAGGTAGTGAGAATATCATAACAATCATCTTTTGTAATCATCATCTCCACCCATGTATATCTTGAACAATCATCCACCACAACTAGAGTATACTTGTTTCTTCTAATACTTGCGGTGGAAACTGGTCCAAATAGATCAATGTGAAGCAGTTGCAAGCATCTTGTAGTTGAAGGATTTGACTTGCTTGAAAATGACTGCTTCGGTTGTTTGCCAAGTTGACATGCGGCGCACTTTTTGTCATGATGATCAGCAACCTTGGGAAGTCCTTTGACAAGATTATTCCTGCTAAGTTTAGATAGATACTTGAAGTTCAAGTGACTTAAGCGCTTGTGCCACAGCCAACTATTTTCGTTCACACTTTTTGCTACAAAACAAAGATTAGTACTAGAGTTCATACTATGGAAATCAATAATATAAATATTTGTCTTACGATATCCCGTGAGTAAGATAGCTCCAGTTTTGCCATTCTTGATAAGACATTTCGTTGAAGTGAAATGGCATTCTAATCCTTTGTCGCAGAATTGAGATATGGATAATAAGTTGTGCTTGAGCCCTTCGACGAGTGAGACTCTTTCAATGCACACTTTGTCTTTCTTGAGCTTTCCATATGCTACAACTTGACCTTTATTATTATCGCCAAATGTTACGGAGGGACCTCTTTCTTCATGGACATCTTCTAATAAGAATTCATCTCCAGTCATGTGTCTTGAACACCCACTATCGAGAATCCATTCATAATTTCTAGCTTTTGAAGATCCAGCCATGAAACAAAGAACCTGAAATATAGACATTTAAGCAGGTCCCCTTTATTCCTTTTGGGTCCTAGGGTTAGCAACTTTTGACAACCCACTCTTGCTTGACCTTAGGATTTTTACGTCCTTTGGCATTGGGAGTGAATCGCAAAAGGCATTCCACGGCCTTGTGTCCTGAACAATCACAAATGGAACAATGATGAAAGCCACCAATCACGTGAGTTTTCACAAACTCTTTACTTTTCTTGGGGATGGCATTCTTCTTTGGGTCAGATGAACTAGCCTTAACAAAATCTTTCTTTTGAAATTTTGGAGCGCTTTTTCTCGGAGGGCGCATAGGGCTAGGAGGCGCACGGCGATGAGGCGCGTGGCTCTTAGGCGCATAATGAGCACTCGGAGAAGGAGCGCGCCTATTTTCAAGAATGATTTTGCTAGGAGATGGTTCATCTGTAGCTATATCTTTCCCATTAGCTTTCCCAAATTGCTTCGTTGGGTAGACATAATGGAATGTTTGTCTCTTGACTTTTTCCTGTCCTTTACCCATTGAATTAGAATGTTTTTCCTTGGGAATTTCAAAATTTTGTTGGTTGGTAAATTCACTATCTCTTTCAGCACAGACATCACATTTAAAGTTGTCACTAGTTGATGAGAATCCCAAGCCACTTTTATCACCACTGACTTTTTGGGACTCAAATATATTCTCCATAGTGACACGAGAATTGGACCACTCATTTGTAATCTTTTAAGATCAGTAATTTGAGCAACCAATTCATCGTTTTGAACTTTAAGAAGTGAGTTCTGTTCTGTTAGAAAAGTGTTTTTAACAGTAAGAGGAGTCATGCTCTTTATCTGCTCCTTAAGGAGGGTGAGTTCAGATTTAAGTAGAGATTTCTCAGTCTTAAGCTGGGAAATTTCATCACATGATAGTGCTAAAGCTTCCTTCATACTATCAAATCTAGTAATTACCTTTTCAGCATTCTTGAACAATTTTTCTTGTTCAGCAATCACTTCATCATCATTGATTTTGGAGATTGGAGCAGTTGGTTCAACCTGTGGTCTAATGTATGCTCCTTTTCTCAATTTGTTCCTTGCTCCAAGATCACATCGTGAGAATAGCAATCCACCATCGTTTTGAGCCGGAGTGAGAAATCCTTGTTCAACGAGCTCGCTGATGGTTGGTCCTTTCTTCTTTTTCACTTCTTGAAAACCTGCAGATTTCTTGATAGGTTTATTCAAGGCATTCATACCGGGAACATCCTTGGAGAAGTCATCATCAGAATCATAAGCATCAACTTCATCATCATTTGCCATTAAACAAACAAGTCCATCATCGGAATCTTCATCGCTCTCATCGGAGTCTGTTTCAATCCAAGTGTTGTGCTCATTTGCTGGTGCTTCTTCTTCAGCAACCATTCCCTTGTGACGAGTGAACTTGGGAGTGAATTTGGGAGTATGGCCGCTCTTCTTCTGCATATATTCAAATTTGGGGATCGGGCAGCTTGATGCAAAATGTCCGGGTTTCCTGCAATTAAAACAAACAAGATCTTCTTTCCTTTTTGAATCACTGCTCCTTGAAAACTTTTGAGGAGCTTTGCTGGTAGATCCTTGAAATTTGTTGGTTGATCCGGGTCTTGAGAATTTTCTGAACTTTTGAAATTTCTTCACAAATAAAGCGAAGTCTTCATCATCCATGTCTAATAGCTCAGAAGTAGAAATTTTGGGATCGGAACTTTTCTCATCTTGTACAGGCGCAGGAACAGGCGCAAGTGCAGGCGCAGTTTCTCTGTGCGCCACCATAGCCATAGATTTTGATTTTCCTTCAGTTTCGCTGATTCGCTGAAGTTTGAGTTCGTAAACTTTGAGATTTGCATAAAGGTTCCTTAATGTCCATACATCTAAAGTTCCAGCGTCTTCAAGAGCGCTAGATTTATGTAGGTATCTTGATCCAAAAGCTTGTAGAAAATTTACATTCAAATCTTTGTTAGTAAACTTCATGCCAAGTGAAATACATAGATTGATAATTTCACAGTAGCGTTCATAAGTTTGCCTCAAGTTTTCACCGGGGAGTTGAGAGAAATTGTTGAATCTCTTTTGTACTTCGTATTTCTTGTTCTCCTTGCAGACGGTGTCTCCTTCAATATGCTCTTCAATAGCATCCCATAGCTCATTTGCAGTAGCACAATGCATGACTTGTTGTTTCATAGCCGTGCTTAGAGTGCTTAGAAGAATGTTTCTTGCTTTGGCATCATTTGCAACTCTTCTAATTTCTTCCTCAGTCCATTCTTCCCTTAGTTTCTTGACGGTTGGTTGAACAGCATTTGTGCGTGGATTTGGATTCGCCTTCATCGGAATATAAGGTCCATAAATGACGGTGTCATGGAGCCTTTCATCGATTGAGTTGAGATGAGTCAATATGCTGAATTTCCACACGTCAAAATGATCTTCATCAAAGACCGGAACGTGAGTGTAGTTTACAGTTGCCATAGGTTTTGAGTTTGCCATTTAGAATCGGCACCCAAGCTGTTAAGCTTGAAAAACGAAAAATGTTTTATAAAGGTGTTTGCTCTGATACCACTTGTTGGTCCCAAAGGGCAACAAGGGTATGAAAAATAGCTAGAGGGGGGGTGAATAGCTGTTTTAAAATTCTTTTCGTACCCTTGAAAAACTATATTGCAAATGCGCACTTTATCAAGTAAGCGTTATGAAATGCGCCTAAGTGAGTGAGTGAAATGCACAGCGGAATTTAGTAATGAAAATAGGCGAAAAGTGTGATAAAGGGGCGCACACACACTCTAAGTATTTTGGCTCAAAGTGGTTGAAATAAGAAACTAAGGCAAATGAAATAACAACACCACACAATTCAGTTCAATCAATCTACAATGAGTAAACAAGCAAATAGTGAGTGAAGATAATAACTTGAAAGAAAAAGACAAGATAATAACACAAGCTATTTGGAGAGGTTCGATCAATGAAAGATCTACGTCCTCTACCAAGATGGTTAGTCTTGGATTTCTAATGGATATCTTATATAATGAGTGAGTGTTACAAATTACAACTTTTGAGCTTCTACACTAACTCAGGATCTAATATTCTATGAATGAACAAATCCAAAACAATAACCGGTGTATCTCTAAAAGATGGATCTAAATGATCAAACTTAAAGAGGTGCGTGTATGAATTTAGGATCAATGCTCTTTAGATCTTTATGATTTAGAGCACAATGAAACTAAAGTGTTATAGCTTGAAGATCTGGGCTAAGGATGAAGGTATGAAGATGTTCTTGAGAAATTCTGGAAAAACGAAGGCAATCTTCAAATCTTCAACAAATGCTTTGAGAGAGAAATTCTTGAAATTCTTAGCAAAACTCAGCAACTTCAAAATGTTGAAGTTATGGGGTATTTATAGTGAACTTCAAAAAACTAGCCGTTGGAAATCCTTGTGGATAAGATGAGCTGTCGCTCGTTGATTGGAGCATGCATATATTATGTCCATTTTGACACTCAACATAAATGTGACCGTTATGGACACGTGTCAACAGATTAGGCGCATATGCATCTTTTAACCACCGTTGGATCATTGGCGTAATTTGAATTCTCTTCAAGTCTTTGAGTCTTTAGTAAATCACTGAGTGTTGAATGAACACTTTGAGGCGCATTGAGCCAAGAGGCGCATAGAGACTGCGCGCGCTAAGGCATATGGGGCGCATAGCGCGTAACATAGCTTATAAAGAAATCCTTATGCGCGCGCTCTATATAACACATGGCGCGAATGTAGAAGGCGCGTGGCGCGTGGCGCAGGAGGCGCATACGCGCGGCTCAAACTCACTGAGTGATTTTTCTTGAAACTTGATCTTCTTGCCCTATTTCTAAGCCTATTCTATAACAATGGACAACTTAAAAAATGAAGTATAAATACTTCTTACATGTGGGTCTAAAGTCCATGAAATAAAACTTAGGTGATGGATCAATCAAATCTAATAAATCCTATTACATTAAAACTGAGATATGTGTGGGCATACCCAACAAAGTAGTAGGGTATATCATTCTATATCACTTTGTCACATGCCAAGTTTGCACGTACATATTCATATCACGTTTAACACATTAAAGTGTCTATCACGATACCCTTATTATCAAGTAGAGCCCAATACCTTAGACTCTATACACGTAGTAGAATAGGTCACATCAAACCTAGTCACAGTCATATCTCACGTATATGTATCGTTAGTAATCGAATACATTTTCCAACACATATTGTGTTCTGTAGTTATTCTTATTAACTTAAATAATAGTATTCACAATTATATTAATTATCTTCATATTACACTAGTCCCTAATTTCTTTTAGGAACTCATTTCAGAACAAGATATCTTCTTTATTCTTTATATACTTTATTGAGTATATACACGATTAAAACCAATCACTAGCACTTTAGTGCTTATTCATAGCACTTCCAATCCTTTTCTGAGGACATTCAAGCTCAAGATATTAGTTGGTGCCCCTAAGGTACACAAACATTAACTTCAAGACACATAAAAGAGAGTTACTACTCTTATACTCAAGTTATCATTTAATTATGATTCAAGTCCACATTTCATTTGTTCACAAAGGGACTATTTTTTAGTACTAGAGTGTTCTACAACACTCATCTAGGCCATCTATGTCGCGCCCCGTACCCGTGGTCCTACTTGGCCCCACGCTCGGGACACGAACGGAAGACGTTATAAAACTTTTTAGAAATTTTTTCGAAATGTCCTTTTAGAAAGTGGCACAAAAACACACTTGAAGTTCAAAGACTTCACTTAACTTGAAACAAACTTTTACAAACACTTTCACAGCGAAAGTACTTAGCCCGAAGGCTTACAAACTTTTAAACCAATGTACATACATCAACATTTACCAAAATAGGTGGAACCATAAGAAAGTACGGGTACTCTACCTAAAGGGTTTACATTTACATAATGTAACCTTCAACAAAACAAGTCCCAACTCTTACCAAACCAACGTCCTCCCGTGCCGAGTGTCCTATTCCCTGGACCCGCCTTTATCTAAAACAGTAAACAAATAAGGGTGAGAATAAATCTCAGTAAGCTACTAAAATGCAACTACGTTACATGCTGATATGATAATCATAAAGAAACAATATCAACAAGTAAGCATATAGCATATAACATCAACTCATATATCACATTAGTCACAAAGCCCACACTCCGGTGGATACCAAAGCCAAGGTTTAACCAATAACCATAACCGATGAGAATACCAACTGAGAAACCCATCAGAGAAAACCATCTGAGCAGCATAAATAGCTGAAGCCGTTGGGATCCCGAAAACCAAATCATAAACCAAATACTCACCAAAGGGAGCAATTCATCCCATCCAAGGCCAATCTGGACTGGGGAAACTAGAAGGCACAGTGGACACCTTATAGTGAACTTGGCTTATGTGCCACTATAATTCTCCCACCGCCTGACTCACAAGCTCCAATGGAAAACCTTATAGTGGACTTACCTGTACCACTATAATTCTTCCATTGGCTGACTCCACAACAAGACCAGCTGGACTTTTAACAAGAAGCACAGTAATGAATACTTGCTAAACAAAACCCGGGGCATTTAATCCAAGAAGGAATTAAGCCAAAACATCACAAGATGCACACGAAAGATTTCTCATAAAGAGTTCATAATGAGGACATTTAGTCACAACCCAATCTTTTCATTAACGACATAAAAGTCATACACATTCATGTTTAAGTCATAAACAACCCCAAGGATCACATACACACTTGTCCTCTTATACCCCATATAACACAAACTATCAAACCTTGGAAACAGGGGGGATGCGCACGCCTCACCCCTTAGGGTGCGCGCGCCTCCTAGGACCAGAACTTCACTATTGTTGATTCACTTAAGGGTGCGCGCGCCTCACCCAAGAGGATGCGCACGCCTCCCTTCTCCAGTCAATTTTGGCCTAGGTTGGTAACAAAGGGGTGCGTGCGCCTCCTTATATAGGGTGCGCGCGCCTCCTACTATTTTGGGCCAAATCCCAGATTCTTCCTTAGTTAAATTTTTACTCCTTCCGTCCCACAAGTATAACACATATATGCTACACAACTTAAGTAACTTTCATTAAGGATACAAATTGCATTCCCAGACCATTACAACACCAGCTATAACTAAGTTCATATACTCCCGTTGTCCCAAAATTATAAGTATAGCAAATATTACCCAAAACACAAATTTAACAAGTAGAAGTATCACATATAGCATATATGACTATTTTAACATTTAAAGGGGAATTAGTAACTTACCTAGTTCCGGAAAAAGTATCGCTGAAATAAGTTTTGTTCGGCTAGAAATGACCTACTCGACGCCCTGATCATTTTTATATAATTAGTTTTTAAAACGGGTAAGTAAATAAAAAGAATTAAATCGAAATGGGTTGAACTTACCTTTTCTCCTAACCCTAGGAACAGAACGAGGAAATGTTGCTGATGAATTTGTAAACACAGAGAAAGAAGGAGAAAACAAGTTGCTTATAAATATCTTTACCATTTTTACATTTTGATCACTGGACTTTCAAAGTTAACACTTAAGCCCCTTAACTTATATTTTCAACAAGGACCCTAAAGTTTCAACTTAATCATTTAACTCATTTAATCATTATTTTTACTAACTAAGTAAATAACACAAATAATCAAATATGATATGAAATCATAAAATATGATGCAACACATAAAATGCACATATAAGTCAATTAAAAATCCCAAAAATTATAAAATAAATAGAAATGGGTTTTGGGGTCGCTACAATCACTCCCCCTTAATGAAAATTCGTCCCGAATTTTAGGGTTACTTACCGAGGTCCTCAAACAACCAAGGGTACTTCCTCTCGATCTCCTCCCGAAGCTCCCAAGTCGATTCTTCCACATTGTGATTCCTCCACACAACTCGAACAAGAGGAATACTTTTGTTTCTCAATTCTTGCACCTTCGAATCAATGACTTGGACCGGATGTTCCTCATAAGACATACTCGGCTCAATATCCTCGGGAACCTCAGATAAAACATGAGAAGAATCATACACATACTTCCGAAGCATAGAAACATGAAACACATTATGGATCTTATCAAGAGAAGGAGGTAATGCAAGACGATAAGCTCGATCCCCCACTCTTCCAAGAATCTCAAATGGACCAAGATACCTCGGAGCAAGCTTGCCTTTCTTCCCATATCTTCGAATACCAACCTTAGGGGAAACCTTCAAAAACACAAAGTCACCTTTTTCGAACTCAAGATCTCGCCTCCGATGATCAGCGTAGCTTTTCTGTCTACTCTGGGCAGTACTCAAACGATCTCGAATAAGTTTAACCTTCTCAACTGAATCATTAACCATCTTAACACCCCAAATCTTGGCTTCTCCCACTTCATCCCAACAGATAGGAGATCGACATTTCCTTCCATACAAGGCTTCATAAGGAGCCATCCCAATACTGGACTGAAAACTGTTATTATAAGCAAACTCTACGAGAGGCAAATGAATATCCCACGAATCTGAAAAATCAACTGAGCAAGCTCTCAACATATCCTCAAGAATCTGGATAGTTCTCTCGGACTGGCCATCTGTTTGAGGATGAAAAGCTGTACTAATCTCAACTCTGAACCCAAAGCCTTCTGAAACGCTTGCCAAAACCGAGATGTGAATCTAGGGTCACGATCAGATACAATGCTCACCGGAACTCCATGTAATCTCACGATCTCATTAATGTACAAAGTTGCAAGCTGTTCCATAGAATAACCGATCTCAATAGGTAGAAAATGAGAAGACTTTGTCAATCTATCAACAATCACCCAAACCGCATCAAACCTTCTTCGAGTACGAGGTAACCCTGTCACAAAATCCATAGTAACATGTTCCCACTTCCATTCCGGAATCTCTAATGGTTGAAGCAATCCTGCAGGCCTTTGATATTCAGCTTTAACTTGTTGACATGTTAAGCACTTGGATACATAATCCGCTATCTCTCTCTTCATATTATTCCACCAAAAGTGTTGCTTCAAATTCTGATACATTTTAGTACTCCCGGGATGAATAGTATACCTTGATTTATGGCCTTCATCAAGAACTTCGTGTTTAATCCCATCAACATTAGGTACACCCAAACGACCCCTGAAAGTTAATACCCCTTCAGAACTGAGTGAGAAATCCTCAAATTTACCATCTTTGATTTTATCCATAATCTTTACCAATTCCGGGTCATCCTTCTGAGCTTCCTTTATTTGTTGAACTAAAGTTGGAAATACTTGAATGTTCGCAAAAATAGCTCCATGCTTTGATTCATAAGGACTCCAATCTCGAGCATCCTCCAACATCTTCCATTCCCGCACCATCAATGAAGCTACATAAGACTTCCGGCTAATAGCATCAGCTACCACATTTGCCTTGCCCGGATGATAGGAAATTGTACAATCATAATCCTTCAACAGCTCCATCCATCTTCGTTGTCTATTATTCAACTCTTTCTGGGAGAAAAGATACTTCAAACTCTGATGATCTGTGAAAATCTCAAACTTTGCTCCATAAAGATAATGTTTCCACTTGTGTAATGCAAAGACAATAGCTGCAAGCTCCATGTCATGGGTAGGATAATTCTGCTCACTCGGAGTCAACTTCCTCGAAGCATATGCAATCACCCTTCCATTCTGCATTAATATACACACCCGAGGCCTTCTTTAGAAGCATCACTATAGATTACCAAATCATCATTACCATTAGGTAGGGCGAGAATAGGAGCTGTAGTCAATCTCTTCTTCAATTCTTCAAAACTAGCTTGGCATTTTTCATCCCACACATAAGGAATTTCTTTCGAGTCAACTGAGTCAAGGGAGTTGCAATCTTAGAAAACCCCTCAATAAACCTTCTGTAGTACCCAGCTAACCCCAAGAAACTTCGAATTTCTGTAACTGATTCTGGCCTCCTCCAATTCACAATAGCCTCAACTTTGGATGGATCAACTGATATACCTTTATTGGAAATCACATGCCCAAGAAAAGATACTCCATTGAGCCAAAAAGCACATTTACTGAATTTAGCAAACAACTGCTTCTCACGAAGAATAGATAAAACCATTCGCAAATGCTGTTCATGCTCTTCCCGGGACTTGGAATAAACCAGAATATCATCAATAAATACAACCACGAAGGTATCAAGATAAGGTTTAAAGACTCTGTTCATCATATCCATAAAAACAGCCGGAGCATTAGTCAACCGAAAGGCATAACAAGAAACTCATAATGGCCATATCTACTACGAAAAGCAGT
Organism: Campanula takesimana; assembly: GCA_026119855.1. NCBI lineage: Eukaryota > Viridiplantae > Streptophyta > Magnoliopsida > Asterales > Campanulaceae > Campanula > Campanula takesimana. The sequence continues at coordinate 1,232,709 of JAOWBW010000151.1, read as the reverse complement.
TTTAGAAATGTCTTCAGAACGGATTTTCAACTGATGGTACCCACTCCTCAAATCAAGTAACTCTTGCAACTGAACCTTCAACTCTTTCAATTCAGCTGGGGCCATTCTGTAAGGTGCCTCAGATATAGGAGCCGTACCTGGAAGTAAGTCAATACAGAACTCTATTTCCCGGTCAGGAGGCATAGCATACTCAGAAGAAAATACATCTGAAAATTCTTTAACAATAGGCACATCCTCAATATCAGGAACCCTTTTAGTAGTATCAAGAACACTAGCCAAATACCCCGCACAACCACGGTTCAACAACTTTCTAGCCTTCATATAAGAAATAATTCGAATCTCTCTACCCCAGGGAACAGTTTCAAAAGAAAATTTAGGAACATTTGGGATAGAAAATGTAACCACCTTATTAGCACAATCAACAGACGCATGAAATTTACCCAACCAATCCATACCCAAGATAACATCAAAATCTTGTAATGGTAAGATAACTAAATCAGCAGGTAAAACATGCTCACATATATGCACATCACAAGAATGCAACACCTCATTGGTCACCAAACACTCCCCTATAGGAGTTGACACCTCTAACACATAAGGCAGAGATTCAGAAGACTTATGCAATCGAGAAGCAAAATGCACAGACACATAAGAATGCGATGAGCCAGGGTCTATAAGTGTACGTGCCCTCAAACTAGACACAGAAATAATACCTCCTATCACATTAGAGGACTCTGAAGCCTGTTGCTGAGAAATAGCAAAAACACGACCCTGAACCTTAGGCTTGCCTAAGGAATCCCTCTTCTGACCCTGAGAGGACCCAACCACACTTCCCGATGCTTGCATCCTATACTTAGGGCAATCCCTCTGAAAATGTCCTAACTGACCACAGTTCAAACACTTGCCCTGCTTCTTCCAACATCTCTCTTCTGAATGCCCTTCTTTCTGACAATAATTACAAACTCCTATACTCTGACTCCCTGAAGTGTTACTTTAATTTCTGTTACCTGACTGTCTTTGAGAAGACCCTTTGAATTGTGAAGATCCACCTTGATTTCCTCGATTATCACCACGTTGTGGTTGCCTAACTTGCTTCCAGCGCCTAACAATTCCATTTTCCTTTTATGTTCCTCAATGTCATGTTCCACCTGGTAAGCTCGATCCACTGCATCCTGGAAATCTTGCAACTTATGGGATACTAGCTGAGTTCTAATCACGGTTTTCAAACCTTTCACAAATCTCGAAGCTTTCCTCTCCTCAGTTGCCACTAGGTGAGTACAATACCTGGACAACTCTGAAAATTTAGCTGAATATTGAGCAATTGACATAGAACCTTGCTCTAAGTTAAGAAATTCCATCTCCTTCCTGTCTTGATCTACTCGAGGAATGAAGTGTTCTTTGAACTTTCCCAGAAAATTCTCCCAAGTATAAGGCACATGAGTCTCATCCCATTTTGTTTTCAAAGCTTTCCACCAATGCTCAGCCGCTCCATTCAGTTTATAGGTAGCAAACCTGACTTGTTCTTCCTCCGAACATCGCAAAGCATCAAAGATCTTTTCCATCGATTCAATCCACCTTTCAGTTTTAGATACATCGGGCTCTCCATCATACTCCATAGGCTTCATTTTCAGAAACTGTTCTAGGCCATATCTTGGTGGTACCTGTTCCCTTTCTTGCCTCTGATCACTTAAAGTTTTCATCGCTGCTTCAAACATTCCCTGAAACATAATTCGAGCCTCTTCTCTGGCATCCCCTTGCCCCGAAGAGCCGGCCTGATCTCCGTCAGTTTCACCCATTTTTAATGAATACCTGCATCAAACACTCAACGTTACTCACTCTATACTCTACTACCCTCCTAGGTCATTTAGTCATTCTAGACCATCTACAACCTAGCTTTGATACCAACTGTCGCGCCACGTACCCGTGGTCCTACTTGGCCCCACGCTCGGGACACGAACGGAAGACGTTATAAAACTTTTTAGAAAATTTTTCGAAATGTCCTTTTAGAAAGTGGCACAAAAACACACTTGAAGTTCAAAGACTTCACTTAACTTGAAACAAACTTTTACAAACACTTTCACAGCGAAAGTACTTAGCCCGAAGGCTTACAAACTTTTAAACCAATGTACATACATCAACATTTACCAAAATAGGTGGAACCATAAGAAAGTACGGGTACTCTACCCAAAGGGTTTACATTTACATAATGTAACCTTCAACAAAACAAGTCCCAACTCTTACCAAACCAACGTCCTCCCGTGCCGAGTGTCCTATTCCCTGGACCCGCCTTTATCTAAAACAGTAAACAAATAAGGGTGAGAATAAATCTCAGTAAGCTACTAAAATGCAACTACGTTACATGCTGATATGATAATCATAAAGAAACAATATCAACAAGTAAGCATATAGCATATAACATCAACTCATATATCACATTAGTCACATAGCCCACACTCCGGTGGATACCAAAGCCAAGGTTTAACCAATAACCATAACCGATGAGAATACCAACTGAGAAACCCATCAGAGAAAACCATCTGAGCAGCATAAATAGCTGAAGCCGTTGGGATCCCAAAAACCAAATCATAACCAATAGAACCAAGTAACCAGAGAGGGAAATATGACACAAAGTCATAACCCAAATACTCACCAAAGGGAGCAATTCATCCCATCCAAGGCCAATCTGGACTGGGGAAACTAGAAGGCACAGTGGACACCTTATAGTGAACTTGGCTTGTGTGCCACTATAATTCTCCCACCGCCTGACTCACAAGCTCCAATGGAAAACCTTATAGTGGACTTACCTGTACCACTATAATTCTTCCATTGGCTGACTCCACAACAAGACCAGCTGGACTTTTAACAAGAAGCACAGTAATGAATACTTGCTAACAAAACCCGGGGCATTTAATCCAAGAAGGAATTAAGCCAAAACATCACAAGATGCACACGAAAGATTTCTCATAAAGAGTTCATAATGAGGACATTTAGTCACAACCCAATCTTTTTCATTAACGACATAAAAGTCATACACATTCATGTTTAAGTCATAAACAACCCCAAGGATCACATACACACTTGTCCTCTTGTACCCCATATAACACAAACTATCAAACCTTGGAAACAGGGGGGATGCGCACGCCTCACCCCCTTAGGGTGCGCGCGCCTCCTAGGACCAGAACTTCACTATTGTTGATTCACTTAAGGGTGCGCGCGCCTCACCCAAGAGGATGCGCACGCCTCCCTTCTCCAGTCAATTTTGGCCTAGGTTGGTAACAAAGGGGTGCGTGCGCCTCCTTATATAGGGTGCGCGCGCCTCCTACTATTTTGGGCCAAATCCCAGATTCTTCCTTAGTTAAATTTTTACTCATTCCGTCCCACATGTATAACACATATATGCTACACAACTTAAGTAACTTTTATTAAGGATACAAATTGCATTCCCAAACCATTACAACACCAGCTATAACTAAGTTCATATACTCCCGTTGTCCCAAAATTATAAGTATAGCAAATATTACCCAAAACACAAATTTAACAAGTAGAAGTATCACATATAGCATATATGACTATTTTAACATTTAAAGGGGAATTAGTAACTTACCTAGTTCTGGAAAAAGTATCGCTGAAATAAGTTTTGTTCGGCTAGAAATGACCTACTCGACGCCCTGATCATTTTTATATAATTAGTTTTTAAAACGGGTAAGTAAATAAAAAGAATTAAATCGAAATGGGTTGAACTTACCTTTTCTCCTAACCCTAGGAACAGAACGAGGAAATGTTGCTGATGAATTTGTAAACACAGAGAAAGAAGGAGAAAACAAGTTGCTTATAAATATCTTTACCATTTTTACATTTGATCACTGGACTTTCAAAGTTAACACTTAAGCCCCTTAACTTATATTTTTAACAAGGACCCTAAAGTTTCAACTTAATCATTTAACTCATTTAATCATTATTTTTACTAACTAAGTAAATAACACAAATAATCAAATATGATATGAAATCATAAAATATGATGCAACACATAAAATGCACATATAAGTCAAATAAAAATCCCCAAAATTATAAAATAAATAGAAACGGGTTTTGGGTCGCTACAATCTAGGGTAGTACCCTAAACCTAGACCAAGAATACTTCGAGTTCACATTAAGTAAATGAGCTATACCACTCATACTTACAAGTTCATAACCCCCTACATAGGATATTCGAGCTCAAGACACTAATTTGGTGCCTTCAAGGTGCACAAACATAGGTTCCAAGACAAGCATAACACATAAGTGCTTATTCATAGCACTTTCAAGACATAAAGAAGAGTTCTTCCTTTTATACTCAAGTTCTCATTTTAATTTAATGAGTAATCATGTTCAAGACTCACTTCTGATACCCCTAAGGTGTCACAACACTTGCTAGGACATCTTATCTTAAGGCTATATGCCTTAGGAGGGATAAGCTTTCAATTTAATTTAGATTTAAAACACTTTGGTTGGAACAGGGGACCGGCGGGCGCATAAGAAGGACCGGGCGGGCGCTCATCCAAGGCTTTTTAAAACCAAAACTTCTGGCCAAATGGGCGGCCGCTTGGTCACTAAGTGGCGGGCGCCTGGTCAAAATTTCCAGCAAACTCAATTTCTTTCCCAGGCTTAGAATTCTCCGTCCCAAGCGTAGGAGTATAATTTTTATCAATATATTATCAAACCCAGGAGTATAATAACAAGCTTAAATCACTCATTTCAATTATACTTTCTTATTTCAACAGAGACTTTTATACTTACAAATTCTCCGTCCCAAATGTAGGAGTATACTTTTACTAACCCCTAGGCAATACCCAAGACACTATTTCAAGCTCAATTCATTTCTTTTACCGTCCCATAAATAATAGGATAATTTCCTTTTATTCCAATTTAATATTTCACTGTCCCCAAAAGTATAAGTACAATTTTATAATATACTAATATACTCATTAGGATACTTCCATTCATTTCCCCGTACCACAAATAATGATACAATTTTTCTAATAATATTTAAATCAGGTTACTATTTACCGTCTCACGAATAGGAGTTATATTTTTTCTTTCCTAACAATTAACCAACCCAGGGAAGCTAAAATAACCAAGTTTAGAATTTCAAGTTTCTTCATATTTCATACGCAGTATATTTATACTCCATTTGTCCCAAAATTACAAGTATCACAAAAATTGCTCAAAACACAATTTTAACAAGAACAAGTATCGGGAATAACATATATGCATGTTATTACAAGTAAGGGGGAGTCAATAGCTTACCTAGTCCGAAATCAAGTTGACCCAAATTAATTTCTGATCGGCCTGGAACCTCTATTCAACGCCATGAATATTTATCCGGACCGGAATCACGAACAGAGGAACAATTAATCGCGAGGAGTCGAGAATAGGGTAAAAACTGAACTCCCTTCTATGAAACATAGAGAAAGAAAGAACGAGAAGACTTTGAGAAATTAACTTTCTCAGAGAAGCAACAACTAGATATACATGGAACTTTCCAAAAATGACCCTAAGCCCCTTCAAGTTTCACTTTTAAACAAAAAGGCCCCTAAACTTTCAACTTTGACATTTAACCACCTTAACTTTCTAACGTAGTTAAATAATTAACTCAAATAAAATAGCATATAATTATGCTAGCCAAGAATTTAACAAGCAAGTCAAGAATTTAACAAGAATAAGGATGGGCGTTACACACGCTGTAGGAGAATAAAGCTGGTCCAAGCTGTGGACGGAAAAGGACGTGGACAACTCCCTGGGCCTGAGCCTGATCATCCTCTATAATCAACCGAGGCATGAGACGAGCAAGAAAGTCCTGATAATCAGCCTCCTGAGACATGTGGTCGAAAGCATCCTGGCCAATGATGAGGTCCCCTCTCTCCTCCTCCGTGATAGCATAATAGTTGAGCATATGAGCCGGTGGGTCCAGAGGAATGATAACATCGAGTCTGCCACCACCTTGCTGCGAGAGACTCTCTCTCCTAAGTAGAAGCATCCCCCACCAAGGCCGATCATAAACAACCTCATACCAGCAAACCCGTAAACATGGTTAATGCCCAAACTCCGCCATGGAAAGAAAGCGGCAGCGGACGCAGGGTCGGCATCCCATCTGTCAAAATAGAGCCGCATGCGCTCCACCGGTATATCAGGCCCCTCTTCCTGCTCATCATGGGTATCCCTGTTACCCTGGCGCCATCTCAGAGTATCCGGAAACATAACGGTGTTGTCTCGAAGGTTGAAAGTGAAGAGACCGAACATGGCGTACCCCCAAGCCTGCAAAACGGGAGAAACATAGAAAAATGTAAAAACTAAATGAGTTACCAAGACAGAAAGTAAACTGGGGCTGAAATTAAGGAGGAATACAAAAGAAGATGAGTATTATACCTCTCTGGCATAACTGTAGCTGCCCAAGCCAGCGTTCTCCCGATCCCGCGAACTCTCATCCATCGCCACATAGCAGTGGGCCAAGCATGCTGAACCCCAGCTAGCATCAGTGACATGCTGCATGTCCCTCAAAACACTCAGAAGAGTGAACAAGGTTGTCGACGCATGATTGGCAAATAGCATCTCAGAAAAGGCCCACCACAGAAAGCCACGGACAGCTGCAATACAGGTACTGGTCAGATGTATCTGACCAGCATTAACAGTAACATAGGAATCAACCTTGTCCCTCAAAGCCTCAGAGGGACACCCTTGCCTAGGGTACGCATAGAGAATCCCAGAAAGCGTATCATCCCTGCTAGGAGAAAAGTCTGCATCTACCTCAAGTGGCTCACCGACGATGGCAAGCCCAGTAATGGCATGAAAGTCAGTAGGGGTCATGGTAACCTCCCCCCACCGCATGTGCATGGTATGAGTACTATCCAACCAGCACTCCCGAATGGCCTAGAGCAAGTGAACGTTCCTCCTCTCACCGACCAATCCATCAAAGAAGGGTTTCAGCCCGAGATTCTCGATCTCTTCCTTCATCTCTCCATTGAGAGTTCCCACCTCTTGGAAACCACTCGCACGCTGCCCCTACAGTTGTTGATTAGTCTGAACGACTTCAAGCAACATAGACAAAAGATACAGATGACAAAAAATTGGTAAAATCCTCATTTAAGCATTTTACCCGAAATGTCACAGAATTGCCTAAGACGACAGTCAAAATCATGTACTACTATACTACATGATTTTCAATATCAACAAGGATGAAATTCCATAGAAAGATCAGCCATGCATGGTAAACCCTAGCAGCGATAATTCTAGGCGAAATTGACAAAATTTGAATTGCTAGAACACTAAATTGAGACATTCAACAACGAAATTGACATGGAAACTCGGTCAAAGGAAGAGATCCTTACCCGCCTAGTCCGAACGGCGTGAGAAACATGGTCCTCGGGGAACGGGCACAACTCATCCGTCGCCCACACTTTACCCTTCATATGCCTACTAAAGAGATGCTCTTTGTGGGAATGATGTACACCGACCATTTGAAAGGGTTGGGAATCACTAGAACTTGGTGAAAATGGAGATTTTTGGGAAGAAAATTGCCTAAGGTCGAAAGCTCCCGAGAATGAAATAAGAAAAGTGATTTGAAAATCACTTATCAGCGCCTGAAATAACCCTGTTCTGTGCAAAAACAAAGAAGTCTCATACGAGACATCATTCCCTCGTACGAGGTATCCCTAGGAAAACCTCAGAAAACCATGTTTCTTGAGATATTCCAGAAAATCCCTGATTTTAACAGAAACTTTAGAAAATCCCTGCTTTTTAATAGAAAGGTCAGAAAAAGCCCTGCTTTAGACCAAGAGGTCAAATCTGAACCCGGTTCAAGATGGAATATTTGAGTCGTCAACAAATGGATATTTTCAGATTGCAACAAGAAAGTTTTTTTTCTCGGCACGAATTTATTCTCACCGCACATCTAAGATCATGGGTGAGCAACAAAAATCTGCATCAGCAAACTCTAAATCCAACGACTGTCATCAAGGCGTATGTTAGTGGCACAGGATTTGCAACCGGTATCCCACAACTGTTATCAAGACGTAAGTTAGTAACACAGGATCC